>JAQGBB010000671.1:0-17350 GCA_034691745.1 Prismatolaimus dolichurus
CTTCGCATAGCAGAGTAGTTGAAAGCGTGCGAACGCCAACGTCAAATTTAGTAGGCCGACGAAAACGTATGCAGTACTCTGGTTTAGTGATGCTAAAAAGAAGATACCTTTGCACTCTTTTTTAGCTAACGTCCACACAATATGACGTCACGCCTACTTTTTTGCTAGAAAGCTGATTCAAAATTCAATTTTAACATGACGTCATATGTAAACGTCTAATGGCGAAGAAAGCAGAAGCTCAGCATGCCTTACCAAAGAAGATGCACGTCAGAAATAGAATGAGCCGAGAAGCACCGAAGAGCGTATCCGGCCGCGGGTTGCAGGAACGCGATATGGTCACCGCTTGCAAGCGATACTGTTTCTTTCGAGACATCGTATTTGGTTACTAGCTGTTTTGATGGTGAATACAGGGTGTTATTACACAAGTAGCAGGTGACTTTTAGCAGTTCGATCTGTCCAATTTCTCTCGCTTCTAGTGCTTGTGTTTCCCGATCTTTGCTCTCCGAAGCACTCGAAAATTTGTAGCTAAGCGACGAAACCTTCGGCTGTCGTTTGACGTTCATGTGAACTCTGTCGTCGTACTAATGAGCTATAGATCAGCAGAGGGCTAATCGAGTTTGTTTGAGCCATTTCGGCATGCAAACAAATTTGCGGAAACAGTGCTCTGGAGCAAGGGTGAGATTAGAAATATTGTGGGTCGCCACATAGCGCCAAAACTCTCACAGCTTTCGTGACGTGCCCCTGTTTGAAGTGACAAATAAACCTCGCCGCTACAAATTTGCTTGCAAAATTGTATCCGTCAATCATGCAAGTCATAGTATATTTGAAGTGGATTTTCACGAAGGCCGCGCAGCTTGTCGCAACTCAAAAGCCGGCTCAAAGCGAGTGAGCTGCAAAGCGGCTAACACGCTGAAAATCATGTATTTCATTTGTAATATAAACTAGGCATTTATACAACATTATTGGTTTATGAGCTAGACAGTGTCGAGTCGTATACTTTTAATCACAACAATGCCCGATGTGGGTTTTGCAGCCTCCGCTTTTTAGTCCCACTGACGCACGTCAGCATTGCGGTGGGTTCTGTCCATCTTTGTGTGTGTGTGTGTGTGTGTGTGTGTCACCACGATAACTTTCAAAATGAAAGGGCTAGCGGCTGAAATTTTAACTGAAACTGCCCTGGGCTAAGAGTAAGGACGAGTTCGTGAACCAGCTAAATCGGCCAACTGCTTATGACAAAACTATCAATGACAAAAAATTTCGCTTATGGCTCTAGAACGTTTGGCTAAAATTTGGTGTGCACATTCCCTTCGTGTAATGCTTCAAAATTTGTTGGCATCATGGTTTTTGTAATAAGAATTTTCAGGCCCACTGACAAACGCTATGCAAACTTGTTTTGCACATAACTCGTGAACGCCTCAAAGAATTTAGCTAACCATTGGTTTGTGCACTTCCTATATGACCAGATTCAAAATTTATTTGTCATCGCTGGTCTTTTGTTATAATTAGCTTCAAGCCCGCTGCGTCAGTGGGCCTGGAGATTCGGTGCATCTGACTTGTTGCACTCTGCGTTCTCATACTTCACCGTAGCTTTACGTTCGTGGTTTCTTTCTTTTACAAAGTACACGTTCGCCATTTACAGAGGAAATTTGTGGACAGCCGAGGCATCTCATGGAGTGTCCCGTTTTCAAGTCGATAGCTATTTTAAGTAGAAGATGATTAAATTTTGCGTTTCCCGGAATGAATGCAATGATGATCTTCACGTGTTTAAAGCCGGTGTCACGCGATGCGGCGGCACCCGTGTGTATGCCGCTAGCTGCCTGGACTTATTTTGTTGGATTAACGACAACCGCTGTTTTACAGTCTCTCTCTCTGGAACAATAAACTTTTGCGGATAGACAACCAAAATTTGGAAGTACTAACGATTTAGGCACATTTTTTTCTTGGAAAAATTTCACTCTTTTTGGTTTTGGTTTTGGGCAGGGGAACGTTAATGGTTGTACGCGCTGCTACTGGTAATTAAAGTCGTCCGAATCAGTAAAGGAAGCCAATGTTTTGGACCATCTATAGCAATTCTTTCAGGTAGTGTACTCACTTTGAGAGTGTACTCACGCAATCCGTCATCATCGGTTTTTGCAGTAGCGGAACGCAAGCTTCCTAGCGCATTAGGACAACTCGAAATTAAAGTTCGTAATGGCGTATCTTGCACCTTAGCTGCAATTAGAGTCGGATCTTTTTATTATTGTGACAAATTTTTTCCAGTTTTTGTGATGTGGTGCTGTTTATGGCTTACAAAATTTCAATGTCTCCCTGTGGAAACCCAGCTATGACTGCATCCGGCGTAGATCGCGTAGCGATTGCAATAGGGAGGTTGTTCGCACTCTCATACCAAAAACTTAGACTAGCAAACTATGTGTAGTAAGTTGCTTCTAAATGTTTATAAGGCTTCAAGATCTTCGACTTCACAGGGAAAAAAGCTAATTCCCAAGGTCGAAAACGTGTCCCTGTGTCGTGACCCTATCTTTTTTAATTGTAGAATGAAAGAGGTCAGAGCTGGGACGGTTGTACTGGTACATTGGGGAGCAGCTGATGAAACATGCACGTGCAGAACTAAAGACACGTTGACAGAAACTTAATAAAATCTACTTGAAAAGGCTTTTTAATAAAACATTATGCGTGATATCCGAGAGAACAAAGTTAAACATCGTTCTCTTCATCAAAGCCACTGCTCTCAGTTTTTTTCCGTCATGCTTGATGAGACGAAAACCCGAAACCCTGTATTCTGTGAACTTCTCAAGAAAAGGTTCGAAAAGAGCACGCCAGCTAATAGCACATCGTGAGCTTATTTACAAAAATGTGGAAATTTCGCAATTTCTTATTCGATGCATGTCTCAGCTTTGCAGACTACACAAGCATCGATGGTTTTGCACAAATACTGCGCTCGCTGCATTGGTCGGAACGGCTCTTCTGGATTCTGCCGATCTTAGCGTGCACCTACTTGACTGTTCGCGACTGCGCGGGTCCCATCGCCGGTTACCTCAACGAGGCAAGTGTGAGCACAATCAACGTCGTCTACTACGCGACCGGCCCTGACAACCCTGCACAATTTCATGATTCGTCGCTTTGCGTTCAAGTCGACATCGCCGAACTCAAAATTCGCAACATCTCCGCCCTGGATGATAAAGCTGCTTTCGACTCGTTCTTCGCTTGCCTCCAAAACGAAACCTGTTATAACCTGGAAACTTTCTTTGACAACTTCAGAGATCAGATCTTCGTTGCGGCGAAGGTTCTAAGCAAATTTGTGGCAATTGAAAACGCGATAGACTTGCGAACGCCCACTTTCGCTGTAATATCAGAAAATTTTTTTCAGCGCATTGCAGCAAGCCAACGTCTGTCGGCAGATCTCCTTGCGATCATTGGGCACATCCTCTGCAGTCGAATGCGTTTGAGGGTAAAGAACACGGAAACCACAAAATCCTCAATCTCAAGCATCTGCTCGAATGCATCGCTCGTATGGTTCGGCGCTCCACTGGCAGTGGAAGTTGACCTACTCTGCTACAATCTAGAAAACTTCACCCGATTCAATACGATGAACCACAAATACGAAATCTCGTTTGATGCTTCACGCGTCCTACCAAAGCATGATTATTTTGCCTATGTCAGCGTTCAAGATGAGCCGATGACCACCGAGTGAACTTCAAATTACGCGGCGGTTGCCTTCGGGCACTGCGTACAAATCGAGCTCGATTTTCTCACGAAAACGACTCTTCTTTCAAAGCGAAACCGACCGTGCGATGAACGAAAGAGACACATTGCATGCTACGGTGGATGCGTCGTACGAGAGATTGCGAACATGTGCAACTGCTCGACGGTTAGCTGGCAGCTCTATCTCAAGCAGGAGGACAAAACCGAAACGAACATCTCGTGCTTAAAGATGGCATCAGACGAGTACGAACGGTGTGCACATGTTGCGCACGCTCGCAATAAGGTGTGCAGAAACAGCTGCCTAGAACTCTATGAGGGAAACGTTTTCAACATGGTGAGGTCGGACTGCAAGTCAGCAGCTGAACTACCAAACACGACTACGATCATCTGTAATCTCTACCGACGATTCTACTCTCACGTTGAGGAGCAGCTGATGTACGATCCGTCCACACTTTTCTCGAGTCTGGGTGGAATTATTGGACTTTGGCTTGGTATCGGATTCATTGGGATTGTTGAGGCTATTCTGTTCGTACCGAAAACGCTCGCTGAATACTTCGGAAAATGTGAGGTGGCAAAGAAAAGTGATGTCATTTTAGGTGATGTGCAAAATGGTCAGAATAGTCTTGAAACTCAAGTATACCTAAATGACTCAGTGTGCCACACGGAGGCTACCTAGACCACCACAGAAAGCCATATGTTTGTCAATATTTGCTTGGCCTTGTGCTTGGGTTGGGACAGTTTGTGCGGAAACAGTTTGTGTTAAAATAAAGGCTTCGCTGGTATTACAAAGACGTCGTCCTTCCCGAATACGTTCATGTCAAGCAAAATTTTGGACCTTGAAATTCGAAAACTGTCTCTCTCGAAGCAGCATCTCCTGCGCATAGGATTCTCAGACTAGCCGTCGTTGACAAGAGGTGCTCCTAAAAACTATGACAAAAGACGCCCAAGTTATGGCGAAAGGAGCGGAAATTTAAACTGAAAAAAATAGACCTTAAGGTAGCTGCAGAAAAACTTGTGCAACATTTCTAGCTCAAACTGGAAAGTCCATTGCCAAAAGCGCCCCACCACGTGAAAGCCCAACTCGTCTTCTACTTAATAGGAGATTTGTGGCTTTGCAAACACATAGAAGTGAATTGGTAGCCTAGTAAATTAGTTTGGCCGTCCGCGCAGCCCATGCTTTTACGGCTTTTAGAGCATCGACTTGGGTCGAGTTCGCGATACATAACATTGACATAACAAGTAGTAAACCGAGATACTCAAGTGCGCATGTCCGTAAGCCACGTGGAACTTCTGGCACGGGATTCGTGAAACCGGCCCAAATTTTCTCTGTAAAAACTTAAATAAATTCAAGAATTTTTCCATCGGAAATTCATTTTTATACATCTTTCTCTTCGCGCACACATTCATCAAGTTTTGGTGTCCAAACAGTTTTCGACCAATAAAATGCACGCGTGAACCAATTTCGTTACGGTTTTTTTTGCGTTTGTACCAGAATCGAACGACAAATACGACAGAAAAAATGCCAAGATTTTGAGCGCAAAACGAGATAGCAAAAAATCGAATTAAATTATGGATCTCGAATTTTCGAAGCAGGCTTTTTCAAAGTAGTTAAATTATTTCTCGAAAAAGTGAAAGACATGGTCCCTTTTTTTCTTTCAGCGATTTTTGCATGTCACACGGGTTAATTATTGGCCAAAAAACGTTGCGAATAGAAATGTCGTTTTCGGAAATTTTCTTTTGATCATTCAACACTTTCCAGAAAAATCTATGCCGGTGAACATTACGCATGTATTGACTAGCACAAAAACCACGGCTTCATTAAAAAGAGCTCTAGCATTATGTTTTCGATGTAACCGGATACGGTGGTGATGTTAATTTTGCAATAATTGTGCAGCGAGAACCAGGGCTCAGTAATCCGTTGGCACTTCGCAAATCGCAAATTTTCTCATTGGGCGAGACCATGACATACTTGATCCATTTTCATTATTCTTAGTGTTCCAGAATCTATTCGCCCATGCTTATCTGCAGTGCAAAAGTTCAACAATAAACTATTTTTTTTTCGAAATTTGGAAATTTCATGGCGAAAATAGTAAAAATTCAAAATATTTGTTTTCGGCAAGAATCGCGTTAACGATGCTGCTACATTTTCTCGGGATAAAAAGTAGGTAAATAAGCACAGAAAATTACACATAATTTCCTGTAAAAGGGTCTTACAAAAGACATATGCATTTTACTAACACTATGCAAATAAAAAGCATTGCATTTGCAAAATTAATCTGTCAGCATTCATATGTTTACTGTACGATCTTTTTTGAGTAAAATTATGTGTAATTTTCTATGCTTTTTACTTTTATCCTAAGCAGATGTAAAGAAAATCTATTCGAATACGTTGTTCTCCCACCAATCGGCTTCTGAGCAGAATCTTTGACGACGTTGAATTCAGCTTCACAACTGCTTTAGTTCCAACGTTTTGGAAATCTTTCAGTATGACACCGACGACCGCATTTGCTGCCTGTTCAATCCTAATCGCTCTTCACGTCGTCGCCATTTCGCTGAACGCCGTTGCAGCGATAGCCACCGTAAAACTAGAGCACAGTCGCTACACGTGGGGAAAGCTTTTGCTCGCATCGCTCGCCGCCGACGGTGTCTATAGTCTCATTCATCTCTTTTTTGGCGTTCCACCAATATCAATCGATTGCAAGGAGCTAACAAATAGCAAATAGCTACTTTTTTAAACACACGTTAGCGGCGATCGCGCTCGTCGTGACCATCTTCAACAGTCTCTGCTGCGCGCTGAGTCAGCTCGCCGCCATCTGGTCCCCGATCAAGTTTCAACTCTAGTGCACCCAGCTCTTTGAACACGTTTTTTTCGCAATTTTTTACAATTTTTTGTTGATCTGCCAATTGTCTGTCGGAGATTTTGTCGACAAGGTTCCAAAAGTCAACTTGACTGTTTTTCTTAAGGTTTTGTCGGTTTTATCCGGTTTTTCTGAGTTTTGATTCATTTAACAGGGCCTCAAACAAGTCTTTTAGTCGCTTTTAGGCAGTTTTGAGAAAAACCGAAAAAGCCGGGCTCGTTGTTTTGGTAAAACCGAACGAACCAAATTTTTTCGGTAATTTTTTTAAACCGGCGGTACTCTGCTCCTCTTCGCCATATTTAGCCATGCATTGTAATGTGGTCGTCTAGCCGTCTTTTTGCTTTTGTTGTCTGAGTGTATAATCTTCATTTTCTATTAAAAAATTAAAGCAAAAAAAAATAATAATGATTAAACATAAAAATATAAATAAAATAAAAAATTTTAAACAAGACTTTGGCAGACATGAAAAAAGCGAAGTTTTCATCATGGGCAAAACCCACAGCTCCCAACAACAGCACACCTGAAATGTGAAAATCACAAGAAAACATTGACGCCTCTGTCTTGGGCGAAACCAGACCAGCAGACAAAAGCTGAAGGAGACGTCGCCTGGTCTTCTGGAACAGCCAGCGGCGCCCATTTTTCCTCCTTTAGTCGTTCTCCTTCGGACTCTGCTGTTCTAATACTTCGCGCGGCTCGAATAGCGACTGCGGATCTCGCGACGTCCGACGTGTTGCTCGGCGTCGGTCGCTCTCGTTTACACATGCACACAAACTGACGGGCTTTTCGCTGAAAGAGCAGATAGGCGACACTATTCTCCACGCACGACAAGATGTTCACCGTGCAGACGATTGCGAAAAATGTCCACTTCTCTGGAGGAACGAGTCGCGTTACGACGTAGAGCAAGAACGAGACAAGAACCGGAAGGAAACCCGCAACAAATGACTGCACAAGTAGGGAGTATTCTTTGTTCGAAGCTTCGTTCGATGCGTGCCGCCGGAGTAGGCGATCCGACGTCACCCTCGTTGCCCGACGGAGTTTCCGGTGCCGGAGGCGAAGTTTCACATAAGTCGCCACATTGATGAGTGACGTCATAACGCCAAGTCCGAGCACGAAGATCTGTCTGTATATGATAAACCAGTAGGGTGGACATCCGTCGAGGCGCGGGAGCCACTGCAGGCGCGCTGGGTCAAAGTAGAATCCACAACCGGGAAGCATTGCGGGAATTGCGAATATGGTGCTCCCGGCGACGATGAAACCAACAAGGACCTTTGTCCGCGGCTGAGTGCACCAGAGTTGAAACTCGATCGGGAAACAGATAGCGGCGAGCCGACTCAGCGCGAAGCAGAGACTGTTGAAGACGTTCACGACGTAGCTGACGAGCGCGATCGCCGCGGGTGCGTGTCGGAAAAAGTAGCTATTTGTTAGCTCCTGGCGATCGATCAATATTAGTGGAACGACGAAAAAGACATGGACGAGACTGTAAACGCCGTCGGCGGCGAGCGATGCGAGCAAAAGCTTTCCCCACGTGTAGCGACTGTGTGCCAGTTTTACGGTGGCTATCGCTGCAACGGCGTTTAGCGAAATGGCGACGACGTGAAGAGCGATTAGGATTGAACAGGCAGCAAATGCGGTCGTCGGTGTCATAATGAAAGATTTCCAAAACGTTGGAACTAAAACAGCTGTAAAGCTGAATTCTACGTCGTCAAAGATTCTGCTTAGAAGCCGATTGGTGGGAGAACTACATATTTGAATAGATTTTTAAAATGTTCATAAACACAGCCATAAGCAAGGATGACGTCATTGGTCACAAGGAGTGCGCGGCGCACGTGCAAATTGCCACGAGTGACAAGCAGAGCGTGTATCTAATTATATGGTCAAACTGCTCGCACAACCTCTAGGCAAGCACCCACGTAAGCTGCCAGCGCTAATTGGGAAAATAGTTAGCATGGCATAAAACGCGATCAGAGTGTTAGGGGTAACGTTGAACGCGTGTAGTATACATATAGGGGTGTCAAAAAGGATTTTTTAACTAGTCAAAAAGTAAAACACATTCTTTGCTTTTCTACGACCCTCGCTCATCTGATTGATTCTAAAAATATATCGGTAATATTACGAGCTAGCTCCCAATTAACATCATAACTAATTTCATTTCATTTACGTCTGCTTGCGCATGTAATGCCTTTGGGATTCATGTCCATCACATTCACATAAGCGCAGCAGACTAGCGGACCTATATCGTGACAACATATGCGCACATGCGAGGAATCTAATCTATGGATTATACATCTATGAAGTCAGCTCGGAGAAGAGTGGGGGCCGACTGAAAGTGATGTAATGTTTGAAAAATAGCCTATTTTTCTTGCATTTTGCCATTGCGAGCGCAGTGAGCATTTAAAAAAGGATACAAAATAAAAAGTTGCGTCATTCAGAGACTTCACACGTCAGATTTCAGCGAATTGCATTTAGGAGTTTTGCAGTTATGCGCAAAACACGTTATTTGGCTACATGGCAGTGGCGCTTGTAGCGCTACTCATCCGGGATGAGCCCAGAACGCCCATTTTCGAACTTAAATCTACATTTTTCTCAAGGTATATCCACAAAATTTCAGCTAGTTAGCACTTTTTTCAAAAGTTATCTTGCTCGCAGAGAAATGGACAGATGCAAGAACAGACGGATGGATGGTCGGACGAACGGTTGGACGGAAGGACGGACGGGCGACGCGCACCATCGCATAAGGCACACTCACGTGGGTAAGTGGGCCTATAATGTGTCTTTTTCAATTGGCCAAAAGGTATTATTTGCCTATTTGCCAATCGGACTATTAAAACAACTAAATAACTGAAACCATTTAGTATCTATGCTTACTAGTGAAAGTGCTCCGTAGCGCTCGTGTTGTGGTCAGAGCCGAGCATTTTTTGTCCCGGAGCAAATTTGGCATTCGCACACATTTTTAGGGGCAGATAAGTGAAAATTTCGCGTATTTTTCACACATTTTTTCATCAAAAAATTTTCGCCGCTTGTTCTCTCGCGAAAGAATTGCAATCATTTGATCAGAGTCAACTCCAATCCAAATCCGAACTCTGGCATGGAACCTAAAAATTTGAATTTTTCTGTCCGAAGCGATGCGGAATGAAAAACATTTTTGATTGGGTCGGAGCGGAGCGAAATTTGTCGGGGCCGTCAGGAGCGCAGAGGAGAAATTTGAAAATAGACCGGAGCAATTTGACTAGTGCTTACTTTTCACTTCGGGTTAAACTTTGCATAAAAAACTAATGCATTAAAGGTCGTATAAAACATGTGCGCGAAAGACTATTTCGTTTTTCATGTGGTTCGTGCGCTTTTTTCGCCACTTTTAATAAAAAAACGGAATAAACCAAAAAACGAATAAAACTGCAAAAAAATCAAACTCTTTTTGGAGTGCGGAAAACCGAAGCAAACCGAAGTTTTTTGTTTTAATTTTTTAGGCTTGGCAAAATGGGCCTGCCTGCCCCATGGGGCCCCCCTTTTCCGCCCCAATATGGCAAATTAAAAAAATGCCCCCCATCCGCCAACAACATTTTTTCCAAAAAAATTTCGCCATTTTTTTTCTAAAATTTTCTCAAGTTTTTCTCAAAACTCCTTTATTTTTGAGCAATAGCGTGACCGAATCGTTCTGTTCATCAGGGCGTACAATTTAGCACTGTTATGATGCATATTAACTTGATTCCAGCCTGAAAAAAATTTGCCTCAAAATGGGGGGCCCCATGGGGATGGGAGGGGGCAAAAATTTTGCTCCCCCCAGACGCCAACCCTAAATTTTTCAAAAATGGCCGTTCGTTGGCAAGCGTCTATTTTCGCTACTTTGGGAACTTTTCTTCTCAACTTTTCTTTCTTCACAAATTTTCTCTGTTGTTCAAGTTCGTCCAGCAAGGGAACCCTAATCTTCCCTCGTTGGCACGGCCGTTGTTCACAATCATTCAAGCGCACCCTGTTTTACAGTAAGACGCATTAAAAAGATTGTTTCCTTTTTGTGAACTTTAACGCACGCGTCGAGGTTTGTAGCGCGATAAAAACGGACTGCCATTTGAGTCTAAAACCTATGAGAAAATCTAGGTTCACATATTTTTTGAAATCGTTAAAACGTAAACGCATACACCAAGACTAGAAGTTACGTCATCGAATCAATTGTGCATGTGTACGCATACGTCTCGCCTTCTGGGTCAGCTACCATACTCTTTGACACAAAGCCGTAAAACAAAAAATAATAAAACCACCAAATAAACCTAGATAAAGCAACTTCAAAAAACCCTCTTTCGCCTTGAATGCCTACTTAAGTTTAATAAGACGAAGTGATTTCAGGAAACGAGACACAACTCGTTAAAATGCTGAAATTTGAGCTTTTGTTCTTTTTCGTGGCAATCGTGCCCGTCTGCCTGGGCTGCGGTGGTGGAGCTGGAGGCATCGGCGGCAACGACGTGGACGATGGTCACGTCGCCGTCAAGCCGAAGCCAGCAAGGGGTCATCCGCGCCTTCGCGAGAGCACCGAGGCGGTCGAAGACGACGATCCCATCGACGACACGGAGGTGACGACGCAGCGAAACGTTGCGGCCGAAGCGTACACGACTATGTCGGAAAAATGTAGGACGCCTGATTGGTTGAAATTGCTTTGATAAGGGATGTTTTTGGCGAATTTCGCTTTAGGCAAAGGCGCACGAAAGAGCCGCTATCTCCTCGTAGAGCCGAGTAAATGCGCGCAAGCGCACGTTGGTCCGTGCGATCTCAGCCAGAATCAATTCTGCGCGTACATGCAGAAAGCAAACGCCGCCGATTCTGCGCATAACCAGCTGCAGTTTGCATGCCAACCACGTAAGTCCCCCGCTGGCGCTTAATTTTGATCCTGAAAAGACGCATAAATTTGGCTCGAGAATCCGATTCAGTTTGCTGCAGTGTGCAGATTTGTGCAAATCGACAGCTCTTTTAGAGTTGGACTCCAGAGGCAGCTTGAGCCTATACCAAGCTACATCGGGAGTTCAACTGCAAAAGGGCCGAAATCTTGGAGATTTTTCGTGGAGTTTTGCTCGGCTGCTTTTCTTTTCTGTCATCTAGTGTGAGTGACGGTCGCAATATTTTAGTTCCTTGTCAATGTATGAAGGAGCTTGGGAAGATCAGCAAGGACGCAAGTTGCGCCGACGTTCGTCGACAACAAAGATTGCGAACGGCGTAAAGCCGCGCGTAGAAGGACAAGCTGTGACGACAATAAAGTTGAACACTTTATCGTTTCTGACCTTATTTTGCTATCTCAACCAGTGCTTGTATTATGGGTCGTTAAAAAACGCGATCTTACTAACTCTCCTGATGCGCGTTCGTGCGCTTTTGGCCAACCTCCTTGCGCACGTGCTTTTTGGTTGTCAACCTTCCTCCGTAGGAGGAAAAATATTAGAAAATTATCCACATGAAGATAAATTTCCCAGAATTTTTCGACGAAGTTAGTATTTGCCGAAAAATTTAAAAACCGAAAACTTTTCAGAGTACTGCCTGTGAATCAAAATTTTTTTTGCTCGAAATTAACTTTTTTTTTCCATTATCAAACGGGTTTAGGTACACTATGTTACACAAAATCGGTTGTGTAAAACTCGAGATATTTTGCAAAAAGAAAAAAAAATTTATTTTAACAATTATTAACGTAGCTGTGAACACGCTATAGAAAATGTGCCAAATTCGTGCAGCGTAGAACATGATGAAAATTTGTTCCCATGTCACGATAGTTCTTCTCTGAAGCGCTTAGCGAAAATTTCGACAAGTTACTATCCCAGAAGGTCAGGTTGTCGACAAGCTTGCACAACCAGCTGCCGACGTGCATTCCAGGCCACTCGATGACGTTGTAGGTAATCGTAGAGCCAAGAACGGTCAAGAACAGCCTCAGAAAGAATCGCTCAAATCCATTACAGAGTTCGACGCTAATTAGCGTCCGAACGTATTCTTTGTAGAAGTGCGTCACGTAGAATTCAAAGCTAATCTTTCCGAGATAGCGCCACACCATGAACAGAACATTGTTGAAAATCTGGAGCTTCTAACGAGCGTCATCACAACCAGCACGAACGTAACCGCGTAGACGGTGAAGCTCTGAGTCGAAATATAGCTGACGAGCTCGAAGCGTTTCGTCACTGTGTGTATCAGTGTGTTCAATGCTGTTTTTTTATGATAGGAATAAAAGCTTTCTTACAATACTTACTTTTCGAGTCACAAAAAATATCGCTGATTTTTAGACCAAAAAGCCGTCTTTTTATAGTGTCAAGTGTTTTCGAACATTTTCTTACAAAGATTAAAAAATCGAGATATTTTCAATGAAAATTTCGAAAAGTTTTACAAAGCTTTGAGAATTGAGCCACTATTCGTAGGTTCCTCGCTTCAGTTAAGACTTCGTAGTCGCACGAGTGCACATATACAATTTTGAAAAGCCTACATGTATAACAAAAACTGTTAACTGTTCAAGTCGAAAATTATTCAAATTAGTGAAATATTTCTACGCAAAAGCAAATATTAATGCGTTTGCTTGCGAAAAAAAACAGTGCTAAAAGTGTGTACATTAATAAATCAGCACCTGGCTACGTACTTTCAAAAATGCAAGTGATGACAGGCGCTTAGCCAGATACGAAAAAGAAAGAAAAAAATAGCGCCTGTCAAGGAAAAGCTAAACACGATTTGAATCGAAGGGGTCCACTCGCTTGTCGCGTCAGGCTAGGTAGAGTTGGCGTTTTGATGCCATGAATTTTACATGAATACGCATCTCAAAAGCACCAATCGGATTTTCCTTTTTTTGCCACAACCGTTACAATTACGTGGATTTAAACGTGCACGTTTGCGCATTTGCGAGTGACCTACGTGCGCGAGCGTGCGAGTGCTTAAAAACTTGGACCTGCATTTGTCGCAGTATACTTCCACAAAAAATTTCAGCAGATCCGTTGCTTCTCGCAAGCGCTATGGTACGTACCGACGATGGAAAGACGGTCACACGTTCCACCGCACTGGTGTGGCAGGACGTTTCCGTCTTAATTCAGATTAGAATGCTTCAAATATTGCACTTCGTGAAATTAAGTTTAAATAAAACATATATTACGTAATCATCATCACTGTACTCTAGTCGTAGTCACTCCAAGCCCGATTCGTCCGTTCAACGTCGCCATATTGCCACTTCATCGACGTGAAGCTTGTATTAAAGCGTCGAATTATGAATGTAAGCCACTTTTTGGCGAGAAGTGTCTCCGCGCCGGGCGTGTTCAAGTCGTCGTAGCGCATCATATAGTGACGCATCTTCTCGTACGGCCCGAGCGCACCTCGATCGCCCATGTTTCCGGAGAAGTAAATAAAATCGATCACTTCGCCCTTTTTGACCAGTTCAACATTGACGATTGGTGGCGTTTTTTTTAACCTCGTAATCGCTTGTCAGTCACATGAGATACTCGTATTCGACTGCGGCTAGATTACGGTAGTTTTCAACTAGTTCGTAGCAGCGCTTCAGACTGTACAGTTGCTGAAAGAGGTTTTTTGGGTTCCATCCATAACGAAGGTCTAGGCTGAGACTTTGATTGTAGGCTGGACTCAGTGCGCGATTGTTGTAGATAACGCCCCATGTGGAACTGATCTCAACTTTTAGGAATTGCTGATCGGTTTCGTTTTTCGAATCGTACGTCGAGAGGTGGTAAAAAAGGTCGTAGTCGCAACTGCAATGAGCGAAGATGGTGTCGGCGAAGGCGCGAAGTGAGGGCCATCTACGAGAAATATGATCAATTTGTCCATTAAAGCAAACCGCAGCTCGTCGTCTAGTCAGCGGCTTTTTCGGGAAGCCAGCAGAGATTATCCCTTGATTATTGATTGATTCTATCGATTAATTGATTTGTGCTAAATCAGCGCGTATAGGATTCTCTTTTGGCGAATGGAGTTTTAGAAAATACGGCGGTACGTAACCAATTCGTTTGAGATCGTTTATCCATGCCGAAATTGCAGCGCATTCTTCTTCCTGCCACAACAATTCGGCAGTTATCAGTTCACATAGAGCGATCATATTGGCAAAGAAGTCTGGTTTTGATTTGCTTCCCATGAAGAGAGAACTAGAATAAGCCGTTCAGCGTCGAAATACAGTTGTTCTTCTTGCTGCAGGTCTTTGACGTAGTCGTGAGCGTTGCGGATCTGCTGAACAGTCGGAGGTCGAAAAACGAGCGTTCCGCCGACTTTCCGGGGAAGGCGCTGCACCCAGTAGCCACACCAGATGTCGTAAACGCGAAACGATGTTCTCGACG
Organism: Prismatolaimus dolichurus; assembly: GCA_034691745.1. Classification (NCBI taxonomy): domain Eukaryota; kingdom Metazoa; phylum Nematoda; class Enoplea; order Triplonchida; family Prismatolaimidae; genus Prismatolaimus; species Prismatolaimus dolichurus. Next base: position 14,837 of record JAQGBB010000671.1, read on the forward strand.
CGATGAGGAGATCCCAGAACGCCTCCCACGTGTAGAACGTGTTCTGTGTGTTAAACGGGGAAAATGTTCCGCGGGGAATCGCAATCGCGCGCGGATATTGACGAAAGTGGATGCGACCAATTGTCTCACGCTTGGTAAGTCGGAAAACGGCATCAACGTCCGGATCGAGATCAGCAAGTTCCTGCTGAATCCAGAGTCGGATCGGCGAAAAAAGGTCGGCGGACGTTGTAGAATTTGCTCGAATTCGCCTCGCGAATGGCACTCAGGGAAAATCCGCCAGGCCAGATTTCCGTATGGTCAAATATTGCGTACGGATTGACGACATTCACTGTTGCCGAGGCGGGCGATACCGTCTCGAGAATACCTTAACCATTCGGGATAACGTTAAGCCGGTGGCCGGGTGCGAGCGAATTGTCATTGTCAGTCTCGTATATTCGCTTCGCTCCGCACTTGATCGCGCAGAGATATCCGACGTTTTTTTCGCGTAGCTGTTCCACGGAAGAACGTGCGCGAGTTCGAAATCGAGGCTCATCTGTTCTTCGACGCTGAGAAAAATGATGTTCTTCAATTTGGTGCTTTTGCTTGTCCAGTCTGCCGGCGTTGCTTTGTCAGCGACGACCAGGAGCGTCCACGTTTCGAATAACGCAAGAAGTCGAACAGCTTCCGTCGGATAGTTGATCGCTGTGAGAACAATCCCATTTTCGCTTGTAACCGTACACATGTAAAGAACACGTTCTATATTCTCGTTTTGGTTTGAGCCCGCGTTTCACGTAGGTTTTAATTTTCGGTGGCCCATCAACAAAATCCGATGGTCCATGTATATGACATAGAACATAGCCGTCTGAGACCATACTAATTTAAAAATGTTTCTCTATGGTACACTACTATTATATATAGCCAGGTGCGTAGCTAAGTCGAGGCACTTAGGGGTCAAAGTACAACCTTTCTATTTTTTCTTCTCGGAAAGCCACTTTCCACGCAGATTTCGGAAAGACACTAGACCCTGGGCCCTCCCTGCAGCTACGCGCTTGGTTGCGACCCTTGGGTGTCCCAAAATCCGGTGGTCCATTTCAAAAATCTGGTGGCCCATGTACCACCGGGGATCACCGCTACGTAAAACACTGGTTTGAGCTTAGAGATTCTAGAATGACGAATCGGCTTTTAAAGAATGCGATGTTAGCGACAAAGATGAAAAATACGACGATTGAAAGCGTTCGCAACACGCGAACGTATCGCTTTGAAATAGGCGAATGATAGCTGCACTAGGCCATTGGCGTAAAATTTACTTGGATATATTAATATATATTATTTATATTAATGTTCTTTATTACTCACATAATTATTCAGAAGAATTTTAAATTTCGATGCTGACAAGATGCCTTTTCGGCTTGGCCGATTTAATTGTGCGAATATTTCTGCACGACATCAATACAAAAAACGTTTATACAGACACATTGCAGTTAGTCAGTGGTGCATCAAGACGGCGCTATCAGCGCAAATTGGCCATTGAGTCACTGTTCGAGACCGCATAGAGCACAGACGTCGGCTGTGCCCGAGTGCGAAAAAGGCATGAATGTTGCTATGCAATTCGGCTTTTACGGAGAAGGATCTGAGGGCACGCCATCGGCATCATCGCGGCGGGCTTCCGTTCCTCCATTCAGCAGGCTGTTCTTGACGCAATCGACCGCTGTTCGTGCACCCATTACAGGACGCAAAAACTCAAATGCAACTTTCGTAACTTTGCCGTGCTGGTTCTTCGACAACGTCGTATGCTGTCCATCCGCGTAAAATCGAATCAGGTCGACAATATTCGAAAAGCATCGATCGTTTAATTTTTTTTTCGAGGTGTCTCAATATAAAACTTGTCTGCAGATCGATAAACGCGCAAGTGTAGTACGGCGTCGACGACGCGAATGCTAATTGTGAACGCTGCCGAGCGATTCGTCGAAGGCCGAACGAGAAATGTTCCGTACGAGGTCTTCTTGAGCAGTGCGTCCGACTCGTTTCTCGATAAAGTTGGATAGAGCCAAGGAATGAGAAAATCGGCGTTCTTTGCGGAAAGATTCATCGGACGGTTGTTTCAAGCAGCTACTTTTGTTCCGTTCCGCAATTTTACCGTAATGCGTAGTAAATGAAGTGAAATCGATTTTAGCCTGAAACGACCTAAGGAGAAACACATTTTTATTGAAAAGCTTTAGATTTTTGCTTTTATTCAACCCGATGCGCAGGTGCCTCCTACGGATTGCGCGAAGGTTTTCTTGAAACATCGTGAAAATAATGCCAAAATGACTCACTTTTCTGCACTTCCCGCGTATCTCGTCGATTTCCGCGCAAAAGGCTTCGATTGCCCAATGGTGGTGCCGTCCGTGAAAGACGTCGGAGAAAAATTTGAATTTGCGTCCCCCCCTCCTTGAGCTTGTCTGCTAAACATAGAAAATGTCCGTAAAAAATTGAATTCCCACCCCACCATTCCCTCCCAGCTCTGCACGTTTTTTTAAATGAAAGGCCCCAAAC
>JAQGBB010000672.1:0-17349 GCA_034691745.1 Prismatolaimus dolichurus
CAACAAAATGAGTCCTATCACGCTTTTGTCTGGCGATTTTTAAATAAGCACCAAAACCACGGTGCCGAGGAGTTTGAATTTGGCCTCCGGCTTTCGGCGTGCATTCATAATATGAGCTGGGACTTTGCTGTGAAAACGATTTTGGAGCGACTCGGTGTAAGCCTAGTTTACTCCAACTTTTTGGACATCGAGAAAGCTGCTGAACAACAAAGAATTCGAAATGCAACGGCTGAAGCAAAAAAGAGGCGCCAATTCATGAGGAAAACGACGAAGCAGAGGCTTCAGGGTGGGTCTACGAAAGTTCAAGATAAGCTATGGTACAATCGCGGTCAGTTTGTCACTGAGGGATTGCAGAGCGCGAAGTACAGTGCTCGTTTCCCCGGTCTAGTCTTGCCGATGGGTCGTCAGGAGAACGTGTGTGTTCGAACGATTCCAGTAAGCTTGAAATCTCGGATCTGTTTGAGTGTTGATGAGGCCCGAAAAATTGAGCAGGACACTATTGGACAGTCATCGTGTCAACTTTGGCACGAAGTTCGAGAGCTGAGACTGACTGCTTCGAGGTTTATAAAATTCACCAACCGGCGAGAGACAACTCCGGTCACTCCGCAATTTCTGGCAAACATTCTCCATCCTAGTCCTTTTATTAGCACTGCGTGCAAAGCGGGAATTGCAGCTGAGCCAATAATTGTGCAAAAATATCTAGCGGCGAATCCTCACCTGCACGTTTGCAAAGTCAGTTTTTTGATAGATTCGAAAATACCTTTTCTCGGGGCTTCTCTTGACGGAGTTGTGCACGATACGAAAATTGGTAAATTTGGCGGATTGGAAATAAAATTTGCATTTTCACTTTCGGGACCGAATGGTATCAGTGTCGGCAAAGCACTAAATGAGCCGCAGAAGTTGCCGAAAAATTTTGCTTTGCGGAAAAACTCCGAAGGAAAAATCATTTTTAGAAAAAATCATCAATATTATAAGCAGGTGTTGGGTCAGCTGGCGATCTCTGGGTTGGACTTTTGTGATTTCGTTGTTTCTGCGCTTACTACTGACGAAATTCCCGTCGTAGTTCGCGTAACCTGGAATGCCGAAACAAAAAAGCAGTGGACGGCCGATTTGAAAAAACTCACAGAATTTTATTTTGAGCACCTCGTTCCGCTGCTAACCAATGCATGTCACCCATGACGCTGATTGTGTGCACTGAAAGGTCTCTTCCCTACCTACTGTGTGTCAAAAAGTGTTAGCTTTTTCGTTTGATCGAAGTAGTATTGGCTGTCGGGCCTTTCACTTGGAGGATTTCCGGCAGTTGATCTCAGGCAGAGTGAGGATCACATGACCTTGCCGCCGCTTTCAAACGAAAGCTTTTCTAGTCTTTGTGTATCTGTATGAATTATTTGTAAATTTAGGTTGTACAGGAGAGGGGCCGGGGGGGGGGCGGATTGAAATCGTCATGTGCAAACCTGGAACTGTGGTCGGCACTTTCGGCTTCACCACCCTCAGCCAGCCCACTGATCCTCATGACCATCTACGAGTTCATTTTTTTGTGATAGCGGACTGCCAACACAGCGCAATATGGGATAATTTTGTGACCTGTTTGTAGATGCGAAAACACACCTCGAGAGCGCACACATCGCGCTCATCCTTCAGACGGCGTAAAGCACGACTCGCTGAGCCTCAGGAAACGAAAAGGCGACGACGAACATCTTCGTCTAGTTTGGAAGAAGGAGAACTGCCCCATCGACCTCCTCCAACAAAGCGTCCAAAGTCGCCAGAACGCTTCACTCTTTTCTTTAAACGTCATTTCGTGTTCAGCAATCACCATATTTCACCTTTTTTTCTCGAAAATCGTCGCTTCAACTGTGCCGAGCAGTACTATATGTTCAAGAAAGCAGAACACTTTCACGCGAACGGCGTCGCTGAAAAGATTTTAGCGGAGCAAAATTCATTGAAGCAAAAACGGCTTTCGAAGCTGATTCCGCGATTTGATCAGGTTTCTTGGAATGCTGTGTCGGAAACCGTAATGATGCGCGGAAACTATGAAAAGTACACTCAGAATAGCGCGCTTCGACGCCAACTATTCTCAACGGCTGGTACAACGCTGGTCGAAGCCAACCCGAGCGATCAGAGATGGGGAATTGGATTATCGATTAGCGATCCGAGTGCGCGCGTAAGAAATCAGTGGCGTGGCAAGAATCTCCTTGGCGAGATTCTGACCCGTCTTCGAGACGAACTAATGCACGACGAACGGTATCGTAACGGAACATCTCAAAGTGACTTATTCTGAGTGTATGCTGCTCACTCGTTGACAATCATGCACTATTTGAGTCGGGCAGGTGACGAGCTGTCCACTGATATATTAGACGACAGTGTTTGTCGCAAACTTTGTTACTGCCGAAATGATGATATATGACAGCTATAATATGTAGCTGCACGGTAAGGGCACCACATTAGCGCTGCATACCAAGCGCGCATAACGGAGAGAGCGAGAGAGAATGCAATAATTACTTGCCCGAAATAAGTCACTCAACTATGCGTGAAAGAAATTAATTTTGCTCCCATTGCTTAATTTTCAAAAAGCTGTATAATATTTAGCTACATAGCATTTCGACGGATGCAGCTATTGCCACAAGCATATTCCCAGAATATGCGCGAGATCACGCTGCACAACATTGCTGAACATGAAAACCTGGTGCGTTCAGCCGATCAAAAATTATAACCTCTGGAATGCTTATGTGATCTACACCCTTAAGCCAGCAGCTCACAACTCTCGCAGAGATCTCCTCAAGAACGCAAACACAGAATGCGGTTCAACGCCGCTGAAAAACCAGAGCGCGAACACCGACTGCATCTGGTCCAGCGAGCGGGGCGCATAGGAGCGCCGATGGGCTCGCCGACTGACGTCAACGCCGCACCGCTGTTCGCGAATGTGGCGTTTCAAAAGGATTTGATCGTAGTCCTCGACGGAGAAGCCCTGACTGTACCTTCACCGACATCACCTTCGAAAAGTGCTCCACGAGAAAGCGCGTCGCATTGCACGTGTCGAACGCGAACGAGAGAAAGCTCATGGAAATTCGAATGAAGCGAACGTTGCAGATGTCGCGCGCCGACGCGAGGTAGGCCATCACGCTCATTCGAGACGCGACGTTTTCCGTCTGCGAAACGATGCGTACGAGCTCGTCTTGTGCGCCGACGCGGATCGAGCCGGGCCGCTGCGCAAACGCGTTGCGCACTTTCACCCACGGCGCGAGCGTCGACGAGTTCACGAGCCACATGCCAGAGCTCGTCCACGCCGAGAGCAGGAGCTGAGCGCGACCATCGGCGAACGCGTCGGCGAACGTATCGAGCGAGTCGAACGGGAGCGCGATCGCCTTAGGCGCGACGAACACCGTGTACAAGTTTGACCTGGGTAGAGAATTATACTAGGGTTGGTCATCGACAAGTTGAACGCTTTTGTACTCGAGATAAGCTTAATCTCGTCTGCCAAGATTTGCAGAACGTGAATTTTGAAGTCAGTATTAAAAACACTTATAGAACGAGAATATTGTCGGTTTTGAGCAACGAAATTTGCGGGAAATTTTCCTATGAAATTTTGAAAAAAGTCGGACTCACCGATCTTCGGGACCAACGTATGGTTGGCGAAACACACTTTTGCACTGCGTAGGCGTATGTATGCATTGCTCTGTTATACAATTGAAAGCAATCTGGGCGGCATTCTACCTCCAAACTTCAGCCAAATCCGTCAACAAATACGGAAGATATTCGCAGGTAAATCCGATTGAAATAAGTCAGGTTTCGAGCCAGGCCCTTTCCGCGGCAGGTTAGCTGCCATAAGTGCCCTCGAAAAAGTGAAAAAATTTGCGCCTTTCCTGGAAAAAATGTGCTCTTTTTTTGGAAAAATATATGTAAAATTTTCTGCAGCTCGCTACGCTCGCGGCATGTTCCGAGCGTTAGATCCTGGCGCAAACCTTGTAAGTGTTCCAGACATGTTTTCCAGAACATTTTTTCCGCTGAGAACACACAGAAAACGTCTCTTTTCTTTTGCATTTTCCACTTGAAGGAAATAATGCCAGCTAAACTTTAGCTCGCTTTCAAACGTGATATATTAGGAAAAATGTTTTGCTTGACCATTTCCAAAAAAGCAAGCGCTGTATGCGCTACAGTACCTGTAGAAACGAAATGCGAAAAAGTAGAAGAGAAGTGCTTTGACGAACGGCAACGCCTTCGGCGAGTACTTGCTCGGAATCGAAAATCTCGATCGAATTTTCGGCGTCGTCGAGACAAGAAAATTGAGGATGAGAATGGTACCCACAACAGCGACCCATACGCGCCACGTGAACGGTTCGATGAGCGACAAGATCGACGATTGACGCGCGTCGGGCACCTTGACGATGAGCCCGTAGTCAGCGGTGGCCACTGGCGTCGTGTATGTGATCACCTTATGCAAGGCGGTATCGTCGCTGACAACAAGGAGAGACGCGGCTGCGTCGATCTCCTGCCGGCTGAGCTGATCTGCAAGGCCGATCCAACTTCCGTTCGGCGACCGGGCGGCGTCGACGTTGTACTGCGCGGCGACGAGCTGAAAGTTCGAAATGCCGAGCTCCTGTGCGCGAATACACGTAGGCTTATTATACACGTTTGTTACACATTTAGACATAATACATATTTCATACACATACAAATGGAAATCATATATTTGGCTACCCATATATTTGTATCAGCTATACCATATTATATATACATAAAGGTATTTTATATATGTCTATATATATATATATACGAACCTATTGTAGCATATATATATTACATAAATTATATTGCGAAAGGAGTCTTCCATAAAAGATGTCCGCAGAAAAATTTGAATTTTTTGCTATCTGCTCGCAATGTCCGCAAAGTCCGACACCCATGATGTGTTAAATTTTCCCTCCGGTCCGACGTCTTTTGTACAGGCCCCCTACATGTACACTTTGGGAACGAGGACATAATTTATTGGGCGAGAGAATAATTTTGGGCAGGGAACCTAAACAAGCGAAAATGATCATAATTCCCTAAGCGAGGAAGCTGAATATGTCAAACGAGATGCCGGTCTCTGGACATCGTTTCTGTTGGCGAAGGATCGCATTTGTGAGAACGGCCGGAACGCGTCGTTGCGCGTACGTGTTCTTGTCGAAGATGCATGGTTTCGTGAACGGATCTTGGATGCCGAGTCCGACGATTAGCTTACTTCGATTTCGGGCCTTCAGGAAGTGTGCCAGCTCTTCTTGAAACGTCATTGTGCGACGTCGTGCGACGAAAAATACAAGAGCGAGTTCGAAGAAGGCGCTTTTTCCGAGAAAGCGAAAAAATTCGCGCTAGGTGAGCTACAAAAGTTTGCTGCCAGAAGGAATGGAAGAAATCACGCGATGAGCAAACGAAACAGGTGCCAGATCAGGTGACTATCGAGGCGGGTTGCATGGACGGCGGCTTGCTACGTATATGTTCAATGCTCTTTGAATATCAAGCTGAAACCTCAAGTATCCATCGCGCGACGCGGACGCTGAAAAGTGCACACATTTTCTGCACTCAAAACGTATGGGCTCGTCGTAAGCTAACGGTGGAGGCAAAGGGATAGCGGAAACTCTCTTCCGGTTGGCAAAAAAATGTGCACTAAAACCAAAAGTTTTGACCGAAATTGCGTAACAAAACGGGTATAAGTAGTTACGACCGCTACTATAGTCCCACTTTTTGACATCCTTGACCGCTGGCGTCACCCGTCCGGAGCTGTGTATGAGTCAATTGGCATAGCATTAACGAAGTGCAAGCAGTTATTTAGTGAAAAGTTTTCACTGGAAACTGCTGAATCTGTTTGAAATTGTAACAAACATTACATAATGTTACCATATGGTACGCAAACGTTGAACACTGGCTACTTATATTAACTTTACGTCACTAGCAACGGCCTTTTTGGGGCCATTCCAGGAGAAAGTTCACCGTAGATGTTAACTTTCAAGTTTGTTTCTGGGAGCTTATCTACTGCTTGTTAAAAAGCTCTTTCCTTCTACTTGCCGAATCTGTTTTCGATTAACTCGGCTTTTACCGTTAGCTCTGCTCAGCTCAATTCGGGGTCCCATTCCACCTCCCTTCAGGTGAAAAAATTGGCCATTGTTAAAAGGTTACTTTTCGTTTTGCTGGCAAACAAAGTCGGTGATGTTTGATACCGTTAAAGAGCTCATGCTCTGGAGAGTGTTTTTCACGTGGTTTTCGCTTTGCTACGCGCTGGGTTAAGCCACGGCATGACGTCGAAGTCGTGGTAAAAACGTTGTCCTTCACCTGACGCAAAAATATAAATTTTTTGCACGGCAAGCGCAAGCGGCAACCGGTCAATGCGAGATTTCGGGTGCAAAGCAAGTTTCGTGTGCCCCAGCTATTGCAATGACCGCGCACTGTCTACACCCTCTCGTTTGCGTTTGTCGTACGTCAGGTGAAGGACGCCGAGCTGCGTCAGGTGAAGAACACGTGTACGTCCTTGGCAAAATTTGCTTCATGACTGTAGCACACACGTGCAAATCTCGATTCAGATTGCTGATTTGAGCAATTTTAGACCAAAAGAACTTAGTTTTTCGTAGTTTTGCCAACAGGGGTTTTGTCTAAGCCATCTCATGTAATATGTCAGGTGAAGGACACATCGCTAGCCGCATCTGGATAGCTCTGGCATTTGAGGAAAAGTTTGAACAGAAGCGCGAAAATTTTACGGCTTTCTGTGATATTTTATAGCTAGCTGCTTGTTTTGTGCGTTGAAATGCTGAGACAGTAACCAGACTACCGAACGTGAACGAACAACGTTTTGAAAAATTGTTGTCGTCAATCGTGTTACCTGTGTCGACAAGTAAAGTTGGCTCATACATAGCCAGCTAGAATCCGTTTTCTTACGAGAAACAGCGCTGTGTTCATTTCGAAAGCCATTGTGCAAGCTCTGATAAGCGTGACGAGTGTTATCGTCCACGAAGTCACAGCCACCCAGCTTTTTCGTAAAGTTTTTCGGAGAGCATTTTTGAAACAATTTTTTGAGGTTTTATCGCATCTAGATACTAAAATATAGACGTGGAGCAATTAGAGCACTTAAAATTTGCGAAATCTGTGTCGTTCAGGCTATAATTACTTCAAAACATATCAATTTTCACTGAAAATTATTTGGTGTCCTTTACCTGACGAGGCGTGTCCTTCACCTGACGGAGAAGGTTTTTGTCGGATCTCTTACGTGGTGCAAACACTGCCCAAACGCTTTTGCGGACTTGTACTACATCATACTACGTAACAATTTTGCAAAACACCGCAGTCTCCTATATTCGCTTACTTACACGGTTTCGTCAACTATGGTCGGCAAAAATTTTTGAGCGATGTGTTTCACCTGATGGTGGATTTGGTAAAGAATCTGAAGATGTACTAAAAAGTTTGGTCGAAAATCGCTGCTATAGTAGAAAATAGCATACAGTACGTTTAATTAGCAGAAAAAATTATGCGGATCCGTCAACTCAGCAAAAAGGTTTCGACAAAACCGCGTAAGAATGTCCTTTACCTGACTCCCGGAATGCCCCAGCCAACGTTGAGCCCACATACTAACTTTGCACCATCTCTGAAAGCTGGCCGCTGCACCCGAGCGTGTAGCCTAAATGCATGCCCTCTGTGTGTTTGTCCGTTCTTGCACTGAGGCAGTTTTTGGACGTTCCGTGTAAATTATGAGAAATTGCTGTAGTTTCGAGTCAGTCTATTCCTGTCGGTACTTATCGAAGTGAATACACGACATAAATGTGGCTCCAATCCAAGTACCTAGAGTACAAACAATAAGCAATCTGACAGCATCGCGAGTGGTCTACGCGTTTTATGTAGCTAGCGCAAGCAGAAGATCGCTCCGAGATATGATGTAGGTAAGATTGACATAGGTTTGGCGAGAACGCGCAATACGTTTTCACTTGCAGCTCCGGCGGACACGAATACGTGACACTGTACCCGGATTTTGTATCGAGACGGCATATACAATGTTCCCTTGAACAGCTTATAGAGAACATGTTCCTGAATCTATCAGTGTTTGAGACACTTCAGTAAAGCAGCGGAAACTTGTGTAAATAGATGCGTAAAACGCCAGAAAAGTAGAATGTCATGAAGGTATTTCGGTTTCATTGCGGCTGGCATCTTTGAGATGTTTAGCGGGCGAACGCAGAAGAACTTCTCATCGTCGTTCTTGTCGAGAACTCTCTGGTGAGTTTGCAGCCGCATGCTCACAAGGATGTAGCTGAAATTTCAATAGTTTATGAGCGGCTAGAATACGTCGACTGGTTTGCGGCTCCCGTCACTCGAACAGTATGAAACACGCTCCAATGAGGATAACGCCAGCGCTGAAGAGGACCATGAAACCAGGACAGGCGTCGATCGTTAGCGGATAGATGCTGCTGTACGCGAGCGCTGCTGAAATTGGCGCTGGATTTTCGAACGCGGAAGTGAGCGAAAATACGCGACCCTCAACATGCCGCTACTTCTTCTATCGTCAGGTGAAGCTAGTAGTTAAGTTTCGGACTCCTTTCGATTAGACGCATAAGCGCCGGGCATCTTTTATAGACTATGGTTGGAAAGTCTTCGAAATCACGTAACGCACACACGTAATGCTTACCATGCATAGAAATCATGTGCGGCCTAGTATAAGCGACGGTCAGAAGCAATCGTGCTCCGTGAAATTGATTCAATTTCAATTCGATACGTCAAACTGTTCGATTCGTTGCGATTTTAACTTTTGTCATCCAGATTTGAAAACATGCAATTAAAATGCACCGTAAATGATAATGCTGTGCTTTAAAATTCAACTCGGAATCGAATCGATTAGATTCCGTTCAAATTCGATTCGATTTTTAAAACTTTGCAAAGATTTTGATTCGATTTCTGAATCTTCAACGTGAGAGATTAGCCAAAACTCAGCCTTCCATCTTGCACTTCACTGTTGTCGATTATTAGGATCGTGCCTGAGTCGGCGCCATGCGTGAAAAGCAGCATAACAAGCCCCAAAATGAGATGGAGTCGTTTCTTAGGCAGAACACGAATGTTTCGACCAGCCGCCATGTTGTTCCTTCGAGAAGACCAACATTTTGTCAGCTGAGCTAGTAGATGGTGCCGGTTTTGCTCGATCGTAAACGCCATGAGGTGGTACACAGCAAACGCGCTACTGCCAAGCGACAGTCCTATGGGGTCATGCAAAAATCCCGTGCTCGGTGGGTTGGGGTGGGGGTGACCGAGAGGAACACCTGTTCTTTTCGAAGAAGAAAATTAGGAAAAAAACGGGCAAAAAACCCTCGGAAATTGTGTCAAATTTGGCATTGTTTGGAGGTCACCAATAGAAATTTTTTGGGCTTTTTAAACAAATTTGTCCGCTTTCGTGCTAATTTCGAGCACAAAAACTTGTTTCATCTGAAAAATTTGCATTGTTGCAGAAATAATTTTCTTAAAAAATTGTGTTTTGAAGCGATACGACTTTCGCATTTCGCTAGTGGGTGGCGGGGGGTAGGTCCAATGAACACGTGCCTGCCAAGGGGGTGGCGAAAAGAACACGAACGAACACGGCGGGGAGTGGGGATACAACAACAGCGTTTTTTGAATACGTGATTTTTGCATGGCCCCATGTCAAACGGGTGAATGGAGTATTCACATGTGCTTTCTCTAGCTACACGGTACTTTTCCATATTAAGTCACATGCGGCTCTAATTGAAAAGCCCATTTTTAGCAAAAACTTTTTACTTAAGTAGAGCCAATCTCAGAGAGAGCCTCACCGGGCTCTATTCTCTTACACTGATTTCCATGCAGTGCACATTATCTGCTGTATTATCGAGTACGAATTAATGAAAGTGTTAATCTCATTAGCATCGAAGCAAAGCATGGTTGTAAACCACGAACAAAGTTGTTTTCATCAGCGGTTTTAGCAAAAGTCTGAGCAGGTTGACGCTTCCATCACAACTGGCTTTGTATTTTATCCAAATAAAGCTCACTCAAAATAGAGCTGCACGGGGTTATGTTTGCGTGCGGCTGTATACGGAAAAATACGGTAACCTTGGACTATTGAAAATTATTTAGCGATTTCGCGCAAGCGAATCGCTAAGTGCAATCCACTTGGTAACGCGAGACGCAAAATTTTATTGTCACGCAGGCGGAGTTTTGCATATTCTAGCTGTGTGTTGTGTTTTTGCATCCGGCAACGAGCGAGCAAAGCGAGCGAAAAAATGATACCTACTTTTCAGTGCAGCACTATCCTTCTCTGTCGCCTCCCATCCCCCGCATGTGAAAGTTAGAGGACAGTGTGAGCAACCTGACTACGCTAGACGACAACTTGCCAATGGTAGGCGCGAACGTTTTCAGGGCAAATAAATAAATTCAAACACTGATAACTCAGCGCAGGAGCATAGAAAAGCGGAAAAAAGCGCACTAGCACTTCTCTCCATACGTTCGAAAAACCAGTAATTTTCCTGTTTCGCGGCGCCTATTTTCGTTGCTTTTAAGCGGCTGCACTCGCGAGTTTTTTTGCTTAAAGCAGAACGCTTTTCCGCATTGCGATTTATTTGTCTTCTTCACAGGGAGCGGGGCTTTGGCGGTTGAAGTGGGTGGTTGTACATAGCTGAGGCGACTATCGTTGTGAAATGTACATAAGTTGTAAACAAGTTCTGTTTTGCTTCTAAACAATGAGGTCGAGTAGAGGGAGTTGGCGGACGTAAAGGTTCCTGGCGAACTTTAGCGCAAAGCCAGAACAAAGAGATGCGGTTTCCTGCTTGCGTTCTGCGTCGGTTTCATTTCTCTGTTGACGCGAAAAGTTATGAATCAAGCTTTAAAATTCCGCTGAATGGTATGTACATTGTTGAGCGCTCTTCAGCTCGACGTCGGAACGCCGACGGAGTGCTCAAACGGTTTCTTCACTTGGTCGGAAACGGGAAAAATTTTCAATTCCCGAAAGCCGGAAGAAGAAAAACTGAAAAGCGCCTGCGCGGAAACGAAAAGCAGGAAAAGAAACGGGAAGAAAACAAAAAATATAAAAATTGGTGGGAAAACATCACTATCAAAACATTGAAGTACGGGCTTCTCCTGGTATTTCACTTAAAAACCAAACCCCGCTACTCTAGTCCCGCCGTGACGTCATAAATGCATGAAAATAATCACGAAGTTTGCCCACTTCGAAATCGCTATAGTTGTGTTCACACGACTTGTTTTTCCAATAGTGCTTTTCGCTAAACACTTCCCGAGCAGCTTCGTCCACGGGTTCTGTTAGCCAAAATAGGTTTACATCTCAACTTTTGGCGCTCCACCAAGTCTAACGAATGCAAAATTGCAAAGCGATATCATTGGAGCTACTCAAGGTGCTCTAAGTGCAATTTCTTGTGTTCAAAGATTTCCCCGTTCAATAGCTCGTCTCCTGAGTTGTCCCCCGTTCGTACCCTGTGCTTGAAAAGCCGGCGATGGCCCTCAGGACAAACTCAAAGCTATCATAGATGAGGGACTCGCTCAAAAGAAGCTGACGTGTCGGGCGTTCCTGTAAAACAACGGTGCCGAGCACATGAAGCCGCTCATTCCATTCGTGAATGAACGGATAGGACCTCATTATGCTGCTATAGCTGCTGTGGCATCGCTCTTTTTCGGTGCAACTCGCTATGTATTCTCGGGCATATTTCCGACGAAACTCCCAAGGTGTCGGAGTGAAGAATTTCGGGGCGACTTTTCTCCTTGCAAAAATTCGGTTTTTTTGCAGCAAAAAACGAAATTTTTTTTCGCGAAAACGGGTTTTCTTCACAGAGCGGGGGCTCCTTCAAAACTTGTTTTGATTGGTTATAAAACTTTAAAATTCAGAACAAGGAGATTTTTTCGAGCTTGGCTTTTGCTCTGGCTCAGTTTTGCTTTACATGCGTTTTCCTCGATCTATCGCTCGTTCTTGGCATATATGGTGCCGTGAGCGAAACTGGTAAGCATTCAGGGTGTGCAAGTAGAAAGCGCCGCGTGACTTTGAAGACTGTCCAACGATATTGCATTGAAGATGGCCGGCGCTTTTCCGTCTAATGGAAACGAGTCCGAAACTCAACTATTAGCTTCCCCTGACGACAGACGAAGTAGTGGCGTGTTCGCAAGCCGCATATTTTTGCTCGTCTCCGCCTTCGAGAATCTGGTGCCAATGAGGACCGGACTGACATACAGCAGCCTCTATCCGCTAACGATTGCCGTCTTTCCCCGATTCATGCTCCTCTTCAGCTCTGGCGTTACTCTCATGGGAGCGCAGAGGGAGCTATTAGCGCGCATGAATGCTTGAATGCAAAGCTGCGAGAATGCATTTTTGTGCGCTGAAAGCGCCTCCCTACGCGTACTGGCTTCAGTGTAAGAAACAAACGGTAGAACTGTTTAAGCAAAAATTTTGCAAAACCAGTGTGAAAGGTATTTTGGAATTAGCAAACTTTCAGTCCACTTTTGAGAATATGTGCGATGGTGTTTACGCTACGAATCGATGAGCGCCCTTTTTACACTGAACATTTATTGAATAGAATTGGTTTCTCAGATTTTTCAAATTCATTTCAGTTTGAACTTACGTCAACTTGAATTGACCCATTATATTGCTTCTTTAAGCAAGCATTAGGATACACTTATTTTGTTTCAATTTTTTACTTTTCCAAGCTATGCGGATTACTGCAATAAATTTTTAAAACAATTTGATGATGCGAGTGGAATAATGACATGTTCTGCAATATTTTCGATCGATAAAAATACAGCCAAAAATCAGTAATCGATCTGCGAAAGAATGCACTCAAAAATAGTCAGTATTATGTACATCAGTGACGATATGTAAGCAAAGCTGTCTGCTGCTGAATGAACTGCATTTCAATATTTTTTCGATTTTTTTAGCTGAAGTTTCAGATTGTTAAAGGAAAGCGACTTTCGAAGTGCGTTTTGTTGCCGAAAAGTTCGCTGCAACTTTGTCTCAGCGTGATTTTACTCATGGCATTTAAATCCGATTATAGCTTGCTCCAAACGTTTCCAAATTTGCCGCTGAATTGCGATTACGAGTGATGGAATCGAATTTTTTACTCATAATTTATGACCGCTCATACTTTTGTGCAACACATCATTATAACCACTCATAAATTTCCACCGGGTTTCACTAATAACTGAGGGGCCTTCCACAAAAGACGTCCGGCTTGAGGGAGAGGGAGTCGGGATATTGGACTATTTTGCGGACACAAAGTTAATTTTAACACAGGGAGATAGGCAACTTTTGCGCACAGGGGGAGGGGGTAAAAAATTGAAATTTTTTGCGGACATTTTTTATGGAAAGTCCCTGACTGATAATTATGGGTTCTCATAACTTTATCCAACGGCGTTTTGCAACAGTCATAATTTTCGCTCACAACATGAGACTCATACCTTTACGCAACGGGACCCTCGCGTTATCCTCATTGGAGCGTGTACCATGCTGTACGAGTCACAGAAACCGCAAACTTGTCGACGCCGTATTCTACTCGCGCATAAAATATTCCAATTTCAGGTACATTCTTGTGAGCATACGGCTGCAAAAGCACCACAAGAGCGTTCTCGACGAGAACGACGATGAGGAGTTCTTGCTGCGTTCGTCCGCTGGACATCTCGAGGATGCCAGCCGCAATGAAGCCGAGACACATTCATGACATCTCACTTTTTTGGTTTTTTTTCGCATCTGTTTACACAAGTTTCTGCTGCTTTACTGAAGTGTGTCAAACAGTACACACTGATATCGATAAACTTAGAAACACGTTCTCTAAAAGCTGTTCCAGGGAACGTCGTATATGTCTTGTCGAGACCAAATCTGGGTACAGTGCCACCTATTCGGGTCCACTGAGGCTGCGAGCAAAAAAGCATAGCGCGCTCTCGCCAAACCTATCTCAAGCCGCTCGTTTCCAATCCAGCATTTCAGCTAGCGTTCAATAGCACATTTCTGTCCATCAACTATAATGCTTTCTCGAGTGACACTTGGTCGTTCATCGATCTTGAGCCACTCCTGCGTGTGTTCTTGACAGCTGAAAGCACTTCGCACATTGACACCTCGAGTGACGCCCGTGTCGGTTTATATGTCAGATGACCACCCACCGTAGATGAGCGACACTAAGTAAATCAATATGTTCGCTTCGATTCGCCAGCACCGCTTTCCTCCCGAGTAATCAGCAGAGATCCAGCTTACGTAGTTTCTCCACACAAGAATGACAGGCAGGCAGGCTAAAGACGATGTGTAGACGTCTTCTTCACGCTTTTTTCGGGCTGCTTCTACGTTGCTTTCATGCAACGCAAAAGGGCTGCTCTAGCGCTCGACAGCGTTCCATTCAACTACTCCGATCGTTCAGCTGCAGCGTTCTGCACCCGTTGGCATCGCAGACACCGATTCACGGACCGTCGTATATCTTCGCCACAAAGTCACAGCAACTACGAATTATCAGTGCCTGTCTATTCGTCGTCTTTCTCTGCTTGACGATCAAAGAGATGGACGAAATACGATCAAAATATCAATCGGAGTCAAGCTACGCCGAAACGAGCCTCGTCCGTCAACCTTATCACAACTTCAGTGGAGGCTACCTTTGCATAATATTTCGCCCTGACTATCTAGTGGATC
Source organism: Prismatolaimus dolichurus (assembly GCA_034691745.1). NCBI lineage: Eukaryota > Metazoa > Nematoda > Enoplea > Triplonchida > Prismatolaimidae > Prismatolaimus > Prismatolaimus dolichurus. The sequence continues at coordinate 14,618 of JAQGBB010000672.1, forward strand.
GTGTATTCCGTCAAATGAGACCCTACGATTCATATGGGTCGAGCGTACTTGCATCTTGGAACTCCACCGATGACGCCATCTTGCCATCTCACGAGAACGCGAACCATTTGTTCTATGCCGCGCTCGCAGTTTTGGAAAACGTGATTTACGCAGAGGCGAAAACGATCGAGCTAATGCTTGCGAGAAGTCAAAGGGATGAGAAAAACTACACCAAACAGACCGATTTCACATGGGGAGGCAATCAGCTGTTCTCGTTATCTTCACGTGGCCGCGAGAAAACGCTGACAGCTGTTTTGCGAAAAACATACGATGATTTTTCGAACGCCGGCGTTCCATTCGCTGTGCTTCGCAAAACGGTCGCTGTTCTCGCTTGTCTCGCAGCGGCGCCGCACATTTGGGACCACGTCGATCGTCGATTGATAAGCTCAGATGAAATTTGCAAGAAAAGCGCCGTCGTCCAAGGCGAGCAAATTTGCAAGCACGAAAATTCGCTCTACTCCGTGGGTGATTGGTGGTATATTTCTTACAAAATTCCTGAAATTTGTTCGACATCCTTGAGGAGAGATTGTCGTTTTGCGTTCGAGGTTGAGACGAACAGGATCGCTCCTTTTGTCTATCATCTTCAATTCAAACGCAACGGCGCACCGACTTTGGCGACACCCATATCTGCATACTCCTACGGCGATATGTGCAAAGTTCCCAGGCTTTCTCGAAGGCAGCCGATCTTTCACACGTTCCCGAGGCGCACCGGGAAAACGTGCCACGAATCCTCGGACAGCGTGGAATCGTGTCGAGCTGGTTGCATCAGGGCGACCACCGAACAAATCTGTGGCTGCAAACTGTTGAGGAAACTCAGAGACTTTACGAACGAAACTGTCTGCATTGATCAGCCGACGAATGTTCATTCTAATCTTATTCCAGGTTTGCTGGAGTGCGCTTTTGCAAACGTCTCCTTATTTAAAACTAGCGCAGATCATTGCCGCAGGGGTTGCGAATTTGAGCCTTGCAGCCAGGAGCTAACGGGTTGGTCCAGAGCGGCTGTGTTGAACAACCAAGTTGCAAGATGCTCGTCTACTTATGAGAACGAACATCAGAATGGATCGGCAAAGCGCAGTTCTCTGACGTTTCACACTTGCAGTAATCGATCGGCGATACACTTCAACTCCAAATCGCAGTTTAGTGCATCATTTGACTGCGTTTTTTGCGAATTTCCAGTGATGGACTCGACGACACTCGTCTACGTTCTTGGTGGAACGTTAGGTACGTTTGACTAGTTGAGCGTTGCTGACCTTTTTCTAAAGGTGACTACATCTTTTGTCAACATTATAACACGGAGTGATCTTCTGATAGCCTTACCTACATATGACACGTACACTACTCGCGATATTGTGCGATTGCTTATTGTTTGTGCTCTAGGCACTTGGATCGGAGCCACATTTATGTCATGTATTCACTTCGGTAAGTACTGGAAGGAGTTGACTGACCCGAAAATGCAGCAGTTTTTCATGATTCATATGGAATTTGCAAAAGCTGCTTCAGTGAAAAAACGGACGGACACATCAAGGTTATCGCTTATAGCTACACTAATCAGAGATGTTTGTGGTTCGAAAAGTCTCGGCCGGGCCCTGCTTTTGACTTGTTGCGCTCTGCCCAGCCGAAGGGCCGGTTCGTGGCTTACGTTGATTGGCGCACCTAATGTTTTTAGTCTCAACGTACCAGCATAGCAAAACGAAAGAGATTTCGACCTCCCACCTCGAGCGCTGCAGTATGGCGCGAGGGTAATTTCAAATACGTTTTGGGAATTTTTTTTTGGAGTTTCAAATGTTTAGCTCGAAAGCCACACCTGAATTTTGCGATTTTGGTCTTATACAAAATAGTGCCCAGCAGTTTACCTATGTTTGTTGAGTTTACTACAGGGAGGCCGCGACTAGTTGTGGAGTCGCAGTTGGGTGAATGTGCCTATTTCACCATGTGGTGTTGAGGTAAAAAGGCAAAGTTGAGCGATGCTGAAGTTGCGCAGGGAGCCAATGTCCTGGCAGCGGTCCCACCACCAAAGTGCTAGAAGGTCGATGCCAAAATTTACAAACCTTGGTATGTGGACAAATGAACATGATGTAATTGCGATGCATAATCGCCGTCGCGAACGAAGCAAGCGGCGAAAATCTTTTACTTTTGCTATTCTGATGTGTTTCAAAACATTTACATTATTTTTTGAAATCCGGAGTGGTTCACCATGGACCGGCCCATTAGCCCAGCTTTCCGGCCCGGCCCATAGGCCCAGCTATCCGGCCCGGCGCGTTCAAAAACCTTCGGCCAGGCCCAGCGCCCCAGTCGGCCCATGGACATCTCCGAGTCAAATACGCGTTTACGGTTCCAAAATGCCGACATTTTTATTTGTAAGCTCTGGGGAAAAAAGGCGCTTCAGGTAACACAGACAAGTAGGATCGTTAACAGAACTACGCGAAGCACAATGAAGGTCACTAAAGGGCGACTAGAAAAATATAAAAACAAAATATCTGTTTTTTTAAGTAATCTTGATTATGGTGTCTTGCCCTTCGAAAGTCACTGAACAACAAAGCGCAAGCGCAAACAACGATCGGCAAGGCACGTCAACCAATAACGAATCCGAATCGACTCAATCCGCAACCTACATTACCTTCCTCGATGACGCACGAGGGACGTTCTGCGGCGTTGCAAAACTTTCCCTCATCGCACTTCTCGCAATGTGCTTT
>JAQGBB010000673.1:0-17344 GCA_034691745.1 Prismatolaimus dolichurus
GCTCATCTTTGGCTTGCCAAAACAACAGTCGAGAGCTGTACAAAACTGCTGCCAGAAAGGCATTCATGTCAGATTCTCGGCCGCCTCAAAACCCACTTTTGAGAGGATATGGTAGTCAAATAAATTTTTTTGCTCGAAACGACGTAAAATTAGGCCTGGTTCGATCGAAAAATGATTTGGACGACAAAAAATTTTCAGCCACGGAGGGATAAGTGATCATGAAAAACCTGTTTTTGTCTCTATCTCGAGGTAGAATGCTAATTTTACCATGAGCGATCTACCGTTAGATTCGGAATCGACTGCAGAAAAATGCCGCATCAACAACTCGTTTTCACAAAAAGTGGCATTTGTACTACTTTGGCTCTGGACAAGCGATATCAGTGAGCCATGCGTGAATGGAAATATTTGACCATGGTGGTAAATATGTGACTAGTAGATATGCTGCCCATGTATGCTTGCATTATCGTGTCCATGATTCCCACAAAAAATTTGAAAAAATTTCGCACCAATTTGATGATACCGGAAACTTTAAATGCGGTCCTTTGTTATTGAGACTCTGAGATATGTGGATGGTGCAGCCCAGTCGTTGCCTAGGTCGTTTCTACATGCTTCATGCAGGCCGAATGTACTGCTATCACATTTGAAACAGAATTACTCCATAGCAACTCTAAATTAGCACATGGCCTCCAGCCAAGGGTTTACGTTTTTGTATATCCGCTGTATTATTGTATGATCACAGAAACACTGTTGATTGAGGTGCGCAGAAGAAGGGCAGAATTTGCGCAGACGCTCCGTATGGCAAAAAACTAGCGTGTCTTGTCGTTTCTGCCAGTCGAATTTGAGCAGAAAATGCGCAGATCACGCCAATTTCTGCCCATTTTCTGCCGAAAGTCTGCGAAGCTTCTGCGTCATATCTGCCACTTTTTTTCGCAAAATCTGCCAAAATTCTGCCAAAAAATTCTGCTAGAAATCTGCCTTTTTTCTGCGATCCGTCTGCCTTGTTTCTGCTAACCATCTGCCTGTTCCCTGCCACTAGTCTGCCTTCTCATGTGCGTTGTGTCGGGTTTTCACAGCAGCTTGGGCTAGAATTTGTGCAGTAGGATTCAGGACTGCCATAAAGAGCACAAAATGGTGACTCGAGCATCTTTACGGCGGCGTCTACCGCTCTCATCTTATTCAGCGACGCTGCCTATTGAATTCAACCGAGCACTGAGCTGAAAGCAAAAGACGAATACAAATCGGGTGCTAAATTTGATCGGTTCACCGCCAATTCATATCATTGCGGACGGCAAAAATCTTCCAGTAAAGCATTGCAGATACGATCACGGTTTCATACAAGCAAGGCAGCGTATACGAAAAGGCACCACGGAGATGTGAGGACAAAATATGTGTAATACACGCGGATGCAACCACACGCTTACAAACAACACGTAGATTATGCTTCACTATCCAAAGCAGGCAAAAACGAATCGATAGCCGCATACACGTACAGACAGATGGGCACTCATTGCGGGCGGGCACACCAGCAGTAAAGATAGTAAACGAGAAAGAAGATAAAGCACTGGACGGCACAAGAATATAATGCGTGTGGGCGGGCGGCTCGACTAGACTCATCTCGTTTCGACGACTACATAACAATAGTAAATTGAGTAGTACAAACACGCTGCACGCAGTACCGTACATGTCGTAAACATGACAAAAATAAAGAAAGGCAGCAAAAATTTAAAGGACACACCAGATGAGATAGCACGCATGCAGTGCACAACAAGCATAAAAATGAATGCAGCACATAAGAAAAGAGAAACACAAAGAATTAAAAAATAGAAAATTAATAAAAAATAAATATTAAAAAAATAGAATAAAATAGAGAGACGAACAAGTGTAAGAATCGAGATGCTACACCGCTCAGCAAGATAAGAACTAGCACGATAACAGCAGCACCATCACAAGATACAATGCAACGTAGGCAATATTGCGATGACATACTATACGCGGATACGCGCACAAATCAGCTTCACATCTATCGACGAAAAACGCACTATACGTCTACGACCTACGCAGTGTGTACACATACAAATTGACTTCAGTTCGCCGACAAGTGTAACGAGAGTTTTACACATCGTCCGTCGGCACGCGCAAGAATGGCGCGGACAAAGGAAAGACGAACGGTTCTAAGCCTCAAACCTCCGTACGACAAGATGACCGTCCACTGTCCAACACGACATGGAAACTCCCACAAGCAGGACGCAGCAACGGTCACGAAACTAAGGTGCTGGCCGCCTGACTAAGTGAGCCAATACGCGTCCGCCGGCGTGAATCTCGATAGATACCCGTTGCTCCTCCGCCTCTCTCGTTCTTCGTTCCTCATAGTCCGACTCCACGATAGGAATTATTCTGGAGAAAAAAATGGAGAAGCATAGACGTGAACACAATTAAACACATCAAACAGCGTCAAGAAAAGTAATACATACTGTATGTTATTTTATAGAGAGAATTAGTGAACGAACCAATGAAGACATTCTAGATAGCTCACTACCCTAGAGAAACAACAGCACTTACGAGATTGCGCTCGCGAGCCTGCTGCTCCAGACCGCCAATCACGATCATCGCCTGACGAAGAATGCTAAGTTTTGTGAACATCTTATCGCTGTTCATGTGCGACGTGCACATTCGCCTGCAAATGAAAAGAAAGTGAAAAAAAGAGAAACAAATGGACCGGCGCCATGGAACAGTTTGGAACACCGTGGAACCTACTACACACTGTACTGTACTTCTCATGCCGTCCACCAAGTTTTGTTTGCGAGCATAGTCGGGACTACTGGTCCGCGGGGAGGGGGGAGCGGGAATGATGCTCGTCTGACCATATGACCCAGCGGCTCCCATAGCGTTTTATCCAGCGGGGGTAGCGGGGAGAAAAATTGGACCTGTGTAAAAATGCTATTTTCGCAATTTTCTATAAAATGACATTGAAAAACATGAAAATTTGCGAATAATTCTCTTTCTCCCTCTTCAACGCTGCTTTTTTCTCTTTTCTCCCTGTCCCCACTATGGCGCCCCCGGTCATTTGGCATCCTCTGTTGCACGCTACGCTCTCGCTTGACGAAAAGGTCAATCTCGATCGGAAAACGTACACGTACTGTACATAGTACAATACAAAGCTGCGTACGTGCATATTGCTCTTTAAACGCCTCGTTGATATCTCATACCGAGAAAATCGCTGAGCGCCAGGCAGCTGTAACAGATATGTACAGTACGTTGATTACGTTCACTTCGCGCAGAAGATGAACCTCGACTCGAACGCGCCAGTGACCGTTCGTCAGATTCGCGAAGAGCTCGGCGAAGATTTCGTTTGCGTAACCTGAAGACACGAAAAGTCGAACAACATAATCCCAATGGGACACTTTCGGATGAGAGCAATGAAGCATTGTTCTCAGTCATTGAATCTTCGAGCAATTTCGTTGCACTCGATCAAATCTTCAATGAACGCGCAGCATATTTGACCGATCACCGGTCGACATCGAGTCAACAGCAAAGTCGAACCGCTGTCGCAATCGCACGCTTATGTACAGTACAGTTAACTCTACTTACAATCTGCTTCTGCTCCGTCGTGACAACATTCCAAATAGCGCGCTTGCCTCGATCTTCGAATTCGGATCGAAGTGGTAGCGATAGAGACGCGGAACAAGCACCGGCAAATGTGGCTGCAATTTTTCCTTCGAGTATGCGAAAAGGTGGCCAAAGCCAAGCGCCGCACCCTGCAACGTGAAAAATTCGTCGTCATTTTCTTCCTCCCATCTCGTCTGAAAAAATGCAAACTTTTTTTGAATTCCACATCGAATGATGGCTCGCAAGACGCAGAGTCGATATACGAGATCCGGCTGATTCAGATCGTTCGCCAGCGAGCAGAGTTCTTGATACATCGTCAACGAATCGTTGTGAAAAAATCAATAAATCGAGGGAGGAAAGAGCCACATGGCTCAGCATACCCTCCAGGCGTTTTGCCAAGTACATCCAGCTCAAACAGCGGCGTATCCACAGTCATCTTCTGCGTCGGTTTAAACGTTCAACATTCAGCGTCAGCAACTCTCGCTCTTCAGCTTCCCTACCGTTTCCCTCAACGAGCATCTCGGCAAGTCGCTTCTGCTGCACCTCGCTCGCGTTCTCATAGACCAAGCCCTTCGCCTTGCTGACCACCTCTTGCGTGAACACTACACGGACACGATAAAGTACAAAATACAGAATCCAAAAGCGCGTCCTCACCATTATCCTCGCTCAAGCCTCCGCTCAGAGCCGCCTGAATGTTTTAGAGTCGATCGCGAACAGCCGCGTGCTGCGGACATCGCCGAAGCGCAGCTAAAAGCCTGGCGAAGATCGCGATTAGTTGAAGTGACCTTCTCGTGAAGAATCTCGTCCAATAGCTGTGCAACTCGCTCGTCACTTCCGCTCTTCGGCGTGCCAGCAAGTGCATAGTCAATCTCCTTCTGCGTCCAGAAGTCTCGGCGCGCCGGGCTATCTACGTCTTCATCACCAAAATCACGTGACACTACACTCCTGTGATAATACAGTAATCATCTGGTGTTAGAACACTATCAGCTGAGAGCTTTTTTAATAATTTGTAGCAATTTTTTCGGCAAAAAGATAATTTAGGGTAATCTTAGCGAAAGGGGGTAATTGTTAAGGCAATATTGAGTAATTGTGGGAAATTTTTAAATTTTACTACATCCCCCAGGGAAAAACGTTTGTGAAAAAACTTTCTTGGTAAATAAAAGGCATTTTTTAAAATTTGCCCCATGGGGGCATGGAACGGAAGCCCCATGAAGGGTCACCCCAAATTACCAACCCTAGCCCTGTGCACTCAGAGAGCACCCAGATACTTACAAAGAAAGTAGCACATAAAGCTGCCGCAAACGGAGACGCAGAGGAGGCCCTTTCGACCGAAGGAATCTGAGAGCGAGCCGGCGATCGGTGACGAAAATAGACAGCCAAGTGCACCTACGAATTAAGTTTTTCATTCAAATCAGCTCAAATAATTAGATTAAAATTTTAAAATCAAAATTAAGCAATATTATTTTTTATTCAACTGTTAAACTTGAAAATGTACAGCTTTGTAAGAGCTAGATCGAGCGCTCTATTTACCTGTCGAAAGATGGCGACGTCGTCTCTGAAAACCCGATCGACGGGATTAGCCGACGTCGACGATGCACAGTGATCGAGAATCGAGGAGAAGAGCGGCAGAATACATGTGAAGATGACCAGATCGAGACAAGCGTTACGAGAAGCTCAAAAATAACGTTCTTCTCCGAGAACACTATCGATCGAAAATCTCGATGGCTCCTAAAATGTGTGTTGCATATGATAAATCATATAAAAATGTGGAAGCTTAAAAATGGGTCCCAACCGCCAGTAATTGCACACTTGCTTATTGAAACCATGACAGGCATGAGCGAGCTCATTTCAGAAAAGGAGAGATACAAAATTTCAAAACTTTTCGGGAAGACTTCGAAGGTAAAGCCATTTTTTATCAGAAAAGGTCAAAATTACGATTTAAAAATGGCAAAATTTTGAATATTTTCGCCAAAAAAAATTTTGGATAACTCTGTGCGATGCACATCAAAGGAACTATCGCCGGCGAAATTTTGCATGCTTGACAATTGGACTTACATAAAATTTCAAACTCGCAAAAATGCAAAAATTTGAGCGGCCATAGACGAAACAATATGCATCGCCACAAAGCGCAAACATAGTTAAGTTATTTACGTTATAATTAAGTTTGCGCAAAGCATTAGTAGGTAGTGCTGACGCAGTACATCCGGAATACGTACTTTTTACATAGGCTGGAGCGCATAGAGCGTGCACACTTTTTCTCGACGTGCACCTCTACTGTCTTCTTTTGATAACCCGACGGGGACCTGACATCCGAGCAGAGTTTCCAGCGGATGCAGTTTCTGAAGAATGCGCACGGGAGTTTCGTCGGGAGCGTCGACGTGCCACAGTTTGAACGTGTCGTCTCCGCGAAAAAACGGCGTCGGTCGATCGTACCAGTCGACGAGGGCGAGTTCGTACGTTTTTTCTTTGTAAACGTGTCGAATAAATTGCGCAATTCGACCGATTCGTGTCTGCCGTTCGCCGTCGGCCGATACGTTGCTAAAGTTTTCCAAAAAAGCACTATTTATTTGTCGATGCGTTGGGTCGGCCCAAAGTTGTGTCCCATACTGGCCTTTATCCGGTCCCTGAAGGTAACACATTCCCACTTCCCCAAATGGTCGACGATGGAACAGTATAAAATCAGGATGACAAACGGAAACCACGTGTATTCTTAGCAATTGCTTGTGCACGTACCTGAATCCTCTATCTCTGGGCGCCACCTTGAACTCTTTTAACAGGTAGCTACTTCTCGAAACGGCAGTCGGCTGTTTCGCTTCGGCGTTCTTTGAGCGAAATTCGAAAACCTTCGAGCGGCGCCGATCGACAAGCACGCACTTATCGAACTCATCGTAGACTTCCTTCTCTTTTGTTAACAATTCTTTCTCCTCCATGTGCTTGAGCACATCTGCGACGGAGCACCTAGGAACATTGAAGTATTCGCTCAGGATTACTAACAATGACAATGCTTATCAATCTATATCGTACGTGTTTCTGGCCATGTACTTATATGCCACATACTTTTCGTGCTCAACAAGACGTCTGTAGACGTCAGCGATCTCCACTCGTAGACGGCCGTCGAGAGCACAACGCTGTCGTGATTTTCCACACAGTTTTGGGATCGACCACCACGACAGCTGGTCGTCTGCCGACGTCGTACCCGTGACAGCATGTTGAGCAATGTCGACAATGGTCCGCATCCTGCCTCGTAAACGATCAATATCGACGTCGACGTCTTCCACGGCGCCAATCTCGTCGTCTTGCAAAAGAAACTGCCCAAACAACTGTTGCAGACCGTCCGGAACGACGCTCATGATGTCGTTGAAAAGGACGAACATTAACTCCTGTGCAATCAAGACATTAGACGTTTGAGTATCGCCAAAGTTTAGAGCGGCCCCTACAATGATCGACATACCTGAGCAACATTCATTATCGACTCCTCGAAACGATGCGTGCAATGAAGCTGGTCCTTAATCTGCTTTTGCATGCGGTCGATCGCAAGATTGGACACATCTCGATGGCCGCCACACATCTCAATACCATCGAAGATATGATGCATTTGGTGCGCATGAAGCACCTAACACCGAATATCACGTTTTATATTATAACACACGTGCAAATCTACGAAAAACTTCCACCTGATACGTATATGGAAACTCAGCTTCGACTCGGCAAAGCAGTCGCGACATCTCGAGCTTCTGCTGTTGTCGTTCCGCCGAAGTCGACGGCAACATCACACGACACAGAAGCCAGGCGAGGTCAACGAGAACACGCACGCTCGCCGATGATTCATACATAGGCCGCAAGCAGTACGCCATCACACCGTATCGAATTGACTAGGCAAAATACAGTAATGTTTACGTTGATAAACACAATTTATTCTTCCAGACTTACCTCTAGCATATCGCTGCGGTTCAAGTTCTGCGACGAGCTGGCAAACATGTTCAAGTTCCGATCGAAGCTATGCGCCGCCGGAAAGAATATTTCTCCACGACGCCTATCGGCCGACTCAAGCTCAGCTTTGCTTACACAGCAAGATGGTTGTGTCTAAAGGAGATGCATGCATGAGATATATGGAGAAAGACATTTAGAGGAAAACGTTCGGAAAAGGCTTTGTGGCCCTCAAACCCGCCGAATACCGCGTTTGGCGTCATTCGGCCGAGCGTTCGTTCAAACGCTTTGCATTCGGGCGTTATGTTCGTAGAGCTCAGCGCACCGATCCAGCGTTCATACATCTTTACTACCGCGTGACTCAAATCCGGTGGAATCATGTGCGGTCCGAAACCGGGAAAATTCATGACGACAGTGGGGTATTTGAATCCGAACGTGTTCGACGCAGCTGAGAAGAAAAATTTAACATCTACGTCTGTTTTGTGAAAAACATCTGCATAGGTACTATGAGCTACTTCAGTCGTACGGGGAAAGTTCTGATGAGCGTCCAAACGTTCTTTCGCAAGCCGCTGTTCTTGCATAATCGATTCGCGAGTGCGCGCGCCAAACGGTGCCCGCCATTCTTCGTGGTCCGCAGAGAAACACGCCGCTTCGCCCGGCTTTGCGCTCTCGTTCCAGAAGAGCGCTCCGTAAGCACGGCGTCCAACATCATCCATCGGCAAGTGCCTAAAATTCGAACAACTGTTCGTGTTGCCATCTACAACGTACGGATCTTAGCTATCAGGACGCTCCACTACACACCGTCGGTTCTGTCCCAACAAAATTTTCCTCAGACCGGCGACACGAACACCATGCTGCTCACAGTAGAGACATGGATTATAGCTGCCCGAACCGGTGCCGCCGAGCAGCAATGCCAAAGCCTCGTAGTCGCCTCTGAAAAACAGCAGCGTCGCCCGTAGCCAAAATGACTCGTTCTTGGAGGCATCGAAGGCGGCCACTCCTTTACGAAAACCAGCGATCATCGGCAACAGAATCTGCATGTACGCATCAATTCGTTTCGGCTTTCCCGCCACGAATCCGAAAGGCAAGCTTGTCTTCAGTTTGTAACGCAAATACGGCGGCAAATTGAGGCAGTGAATAAGGAAGCACCAAACAGTGTTCACTGTCGTCGACGTGAGGTTGGTGCCGTCGAGCGACGCCGCAAAGCAGAGATCGCGCGGTGCAAAACCCTCGCCGCCGTCGTTGACACCAGCGTAGATGTGCCGCCACATTTCAGTCTCGTGCAGATCGTGGATCGGCGCCGACGAATCCCCTTCACGTCGGTGCGTCTGCAGCAAAGCAGCGAGCCGACGATCCGCGTAAAGATTTTTCACCCACGTTTCGAGATTGTAGAAGTGAAACGTCTTCGCAGTCTCGCGTGGTTCGTCGCACACGCTGCATCGTTCGGCGTGCTCATGCTCTCCCGCGAACGCAACGCAATCGTTCTTGCAAACAAGCGTACACTGTTGCGAAATGTCTCTTACGCCAACCGACTTGCAAATGTTCTGGTAACTCGCTGGTAATTTCAGCTTTTGAGGCAACGTCATTCGAAACAGGCGCACATACGCTTCGACGGCCGCACGCGATTGCTGGTGATCGTGCTTGATCGAGATGAGCTGCGCCGCGAACTGACGACGGCTAAGTTTGGCGCCCGTAAACACGGGTTCGTCCTGCCGAGACAAGCCAGTGAGTTCGCCAGTCTTAGCGCCACGTTCGACAACGTCTAGAATTTCGTTCAACTGCTCTTCATCGTCGAGCATCGCAAAATCGTTGGCCGCCTCGCCGGCAAGGGACGAATCGTCGTCCATTCGACCGTCGTCGTCTGTTTCGTCGAACACAGCGGCCCCTGCGCTCGCTGAAAATGCCGCATTCAGCACGTCTGCACGACCAAGCCCAAACGCAGCTGCCCTAGTCTCTCGCTTCTTTTTCTTGTGACGTTGGAAGGTGCGTTTCTCGACGTATCTTCCGCCGCCGCAGGCGACGCAGTCGCACCACAGCATACTCAAAGCCTAAACATATTATATTACTATTGACGCACAGATCGGGAAACACACAGGAAGGTGGAGCGAATTCCTTCTGACAGCTTATGCATCACATGATGCTGCTCAATTTGCAATGTGACAATGCAAAAAACCGTGCATTTTTCGCTGCCGTTGTGCATTGAACATAAAAGCTAAATCAGCTGTGCATTGAGCCCGCTAGAAGAGATTATAAATACACAGCAGTCGGGTGAGGGGCTTTCCAAAACCACTAAATTTACAAACATAAGATACTGGGGTGTAGATCTTGGGGCTTTAGCTAACTTTAATCCCGAACCTTGAAAAGACAATGCAAAAAATTAGCCGCCCGCGGAATCCTGAAATTGGGCACGCAAGGGCCAAATCAGAATAGGATTACCCCAAGTTTGCATAGCTATCTATGCCCCTGTTAACAATGAACATCCCCTTACCTGACGACAAAAGTTCGAATCCATGCGACAATACTGTCGGATGCTTAGCATTGCTACACACACACACACAGCATTGCTGCCACACACGTGGTGCACTAAAATGCGCCATCAAAACAGTGAACGCATGAATGCATAATGTACAAGACTGTTTTACAGCTCACAAATTGCTACGCAGATCTCACGATAAAACGTGCGTGTGCAGTGCAGAAACAAACGTGCTCAGCACGTAATGTGCACTATGTAACGCCATTTAAAACGGACAAAACGCAGTAAAAGCACATCCGAACTCGCTCGAAAGCGCGCACGATCGATAATCCTTGTAGTATTTACGATTTACCTATTTCCGCTTCGCACTACACGCAGACGATGTCCGCACAGCTTACAATCGTTGACTTCGCATTTCACTGCTCGCAAACCGTTTCGCAGATCTCACGATAAAACGTGCGGTGCAGTGCAAAAAGCAAACGTGCTCAGCACGTTCAGAAACAGTGATTTCCGCGGTGAAAAGTAAAAACCTTGGGTGAAAGTGAAATCACTACCATTGTAGCACGTGCTCTATGTGATGCCATTTAAAACGGACAAAACGCAGTAGCAACACACGTGGACACGCTGAAAAGCGAGCACGATCGATAAGCCTTGCAGTATTTAGAATTGACTTATTTCCGCTTCGGTCCTACACGCAGACGATGTCCGCATAGCTTACAATCGTCGTGTTCATCATGTCGTCGTCGTCTTCGAAGTGCACAGCAATCCTGCCGTTACTCGGCTTCCCAGCCACAATGCCAGCAACCTGACGTCCGTCGAGGCGAAACACTATCGGCGATTTGCGCTAAAAATAGCCAGCGTAAAACTGCTATGTAATTCAAAAGCGCCCGCTGTAAAAACTTCTCCATAAATGCATAGTTTTCATAGTCTACATTACTGTTTTACATAAGAAAATTTTAAACGATTCAAACGCTAATCATAAAATAACGTCATGAATGAGCTCTGACGTCAAACAAAAGATAAACTTGCCCTATGACTGTTATCTGATCCAGTTACCAATTTGAAAACCTGTCAATCATCCACGGTCACCATGTGGACAGCGCTCAAAAATGTATGTGTGCACGTATGTATGTGTGTATGCATGTATGTATGTACGTAGGCATGCATGTATGTACGTATGTATGTGCGTCGGTTCAGGACAATTTGGCCCAGGCCGCTGTTTTCTTCCCGAAACTTTATAATCATCCCTAGTTGGTAGGTGCGGGGGGCGAAGCCCCCCGCCTACACGCTTGGGGCAACTTTACACTTTTGCGACTGGGCCTTGGGCCAAATTGTCCTAAATCGATATGTATCTATGTACTCTATATCACATAACAGGCATACGTGCATACATTCGTTCACATATCTGCATCATGCACATCTTCCATGCACTCGATGAGAAGCCGCATTTCATTTACCTTCAACGCATTGAACGCACATGGCGTGTTGACGCGAAGAGAGCTCGAGGACGGCGGCGGATCCTCTTCCTCTTCTTCATAGTTTGATCCTTCGTGAGTTGACACCGCATTCAGCGCGTCGGTGGCGTTGTCCGAGCCTTTGCCCGCCATGCGAGCTGCTTCAACTGCTGCGGCTCGCTTTGCCTTCATCACGCTAAACGCAATTGTTCGTGCTTCAGCTGAACATTTGCTTTACGTACATGGCTACAGCACGCAATTCACCACCATCTTTTTAACTTACGCCTGATCATGAAATGTCTTGAGTGTAGTTCTTTTCAGGGAGACTTTGATCACTTTCAGCAGACGAGTGCAAGCTTGCGGACCACCGACTTTATGTTTGAGCAAGTTGTAAATCTTTAACGAGTAAACGATCAACAAGCCATCAGCACATAAGCGTTCGCAGAACGAGTTTTTTTTACCTTCTTCACAACGCCGCAGAAGTGCTTTTCGCGCTCTTCTTTGAGCATTGACTTATCCGCCCAGATTTCGCGCAACGATGGCGACATCGGGTCTGAGAGTGGCGCTTTGGCGAACGTACTGAGAACTTCCTGTACGAAAGTAGAAACACGACGTGCAATGCATTTTCTTTTTTGTTACTACTTGGGAACGCACGAGAAACGTCTTGTGATCCGTCGTGCACGTCTGCTCCAGCAAATGTACTGGAATTCTGTCATTAGCCATTCGACTTGGACTACAATCGTAGCACACAATGACGTTGCAATCCACAACGTACGCTTCTTTGAGAACATATCTACGTTATAATACCTCACGATTTCGAAGCGTTTTCGTTCGATAAAGATAAGCAGAAGTGAACTCTTTCTGATGAAATTCCGAATTACGCCTCAAAACAAGGATTACTCGGTGCACATCGCTTGCGCGTATGCTAGCTAATGCAGTCGGGACCGTCTTATTGCTAATTAGTGGAACCTACATACACTGACAAAAACTGTTAAATCCTTCGATCGCATCCGACTGATTTCGGCAGAAACGCGCAGCACCAAGAACACGATTCTGCTTCCGCTGACAATAACAAACAACACTCGCAGCCTCGTCAGCAAAGCGAACGTATGCCATCGACAAAGACTCACTGACAGGTCAGTCAGCTCTGCTTCACTTTGCACATCGCTCGCTGGTCACTGCCACAGTGGGTCATCACAGCACAAGTGCAGGCGCGTCGGAGTTTCGGAGTTTCGGGGGGAGACTCAGCCGTAGAAAACGTGTAGAAATGAGACCAAACTGGCACTTTTACCCTGCTTCTCCCATGCAAATTTCAAGTTTCGAAAAGATCAAGCCGGCAAAGCCTGTATGGCTTTACGCCCCTGCAAGTGTATACAAAGAAGAAATCTGTTCAGAAAAAGAGGCTCACAAATACAGGCAACGATATGTCTGCGTACGCGAATGAGTTATATGTGCAAAAGTTAAGCAAGACCGTTGTCGTCAACACGTTTCACAAACAACAATCGACCAAAATCAAACGTTCTAATCCAAAAGCGGTACCGGACACGACCAAGCTAAATGAAATAACCAAAAACTTCGAAAAAAACCGTCTAGCTCAACCACTTATCACATCTCAAATCCGAACAGCGCAAAGCTAAACACGAAGCTCGCCAATGCCACAACCCACATCAGAAACATACAACTCGCGAGAGCGCCCACGACGCCTGCGCAAGATCCGGCGCCGTCGCGTCTCACCGCGCTAAGCCGCATCTTGTTATTCGTGGAAATCGAGAGTACGCCGCACTCGTTATCGCCGAGGAACGGTGCCACAGCGACGCACCTGCGGCAGCGGCCGGTGTTCGAAAGGCGCCGTTGATCGGCAGAAACTCGACGCCCGTCGGCGAGTCGTGCGTGTGTGGGAAGACAAAGACCCGCTCGAAGCTCGTCGTTCGCCAGACGCTCACCGTGCCCGCCACGGCAATCGTGAAGAAAACGTAGTTCTTCTCGCCGAGTGCCGAGAACGCGTCCATCCGGTAGCGGTACTTGATGCGGTCACCCTATGTACACAGACAACGGATCGATAATCTTGTCGCCATCCTCGAGATTCCAGATGGACGCACCGTGCTCGCCGATTGTAACCAGCTTCGACAAATCGGGACTAATCGATAGCTGATCGACTGCGTGCTGCCGCTCGCGTAAAGCGCAGCTGCTCACCTTCGACGTGCGCACAAATTGCGCCAGTCCGCTGCTCCGCTTGAAGACGAGAAAGTGACCATCGCTGGCACCGCAAACGAGAAACTTCCCGTTCGGACTCCCACAGACGGCCTTCTGAAAATGGCCGGTTGTGGCGGCGACTTCTAGTTGGAGAGGGGGCTCCGCCGTCGCGACTCGCTCGTACGCAAACAGTTCATTGAGCGCGACCGGCTCTGGTTATCGGTACCGAATATGACGAGCTTCGCGAAACGGTCGAGCGAGATTTCGGCGCTCTGCTCAAGGCCGACGACGCGAGGCTGCAGATTATAGATGCGGCAGTGCTCGTCCTTGCCAGCGGCGACCTGCAGTGAAGGCGCTCCGGTAAGATGCGCATCGGTGCCGGCGGTGCGAGCGTCTCTGAGCGCGAATACGTCGGCGTTCATTACGGCGGCCAGACCCGTGTCCAGTGTCGTGACACGCGTTGCGACGAACTCAGTCGAATGATTTGGCCGATGAAATTTGCAAACGCTAATCAAGTTTTGCCGCCTGTTCGCTTCCGCCGCCTTGAGCAACGAGAAAGTAGCCAGACGGAAGAGCGTGGATTGCGTACGGCGGACAGCCAGTATCGGCGACGAGGTCACGAGGATTTTGGCGATTTGAGATTGTTTTTGCCTGCGCAACTTCTGAGAACAGAATCAGCTTATAAACTAGATGATATAAGACTAAATTTGAGCAATTCGCACGTGAAAACAAACTTTGCTTCGATAAGAGAAACAACAACAAAATTTGAATCAGACTGTTTTGTTTTTACGTGTTTTCCCGAAAGTTTCTAATAAAGCAGACGGCTCGGAACGTATATTTCTCTTTGTTTTGCTATAAAGTAATGCCAACGCAAAATCTGCACTTTATATACGCAAAATCTGCCAAACGCTCGTTTTCTGCCAACCGCGTGAAATCTGCCAGAAAACCAATGCGCATTTTCTGCTACAAATCTGCTCAAAATCTGCTTCTGCTCGAAATCTGCCAAAAACGTCTGCCCAAAGTCTGCCACTTTTCTGCTGTCTGCTCATTCTCTGCCAGTTTTTGTTCAACGGTGCCAGGCTTCCTCAACGTCAAGCTCGAGAATTTAGCTCGCAGCCTCACCGCGTTCTCGCCGCTTCAAAGACAATTTCGCTACAAACGCCTCCCCATGGGGCTAACGAACAGTCCAGCTACGTCCAGCTAGGATTGATGCTGCTCCACGGGATTAGCGACTTTACGCTGTGTTACGTCGACGTCTAATCCACTCGCGATTGTTTGAAAAGCGTTTGGAGCACCTGAACCGTGTAACGGTAGATAGGGACGTCATATGCACATACTTACCTAGCCGGTGTGTGTTCGTGTGTGCAGGTAGGTGAGTATCTTCATATGCATGTAAGTTGTTTTCGTCGTGAGTCGACGAGAGAGAAACGCCAAGCCCATCAAAAGGAGAAAAGCGAGCCATGGGCTAATTAGTAACTTTCGTCCGCTCGTTTGCTTGGTTTCTTTCCCGAGTAAGTCTGGTCAGAAGCGTCGTTTCTCGCAGCCGCGAACGAACGCTCTCCTTCTGTACGTGTATATTTTCTCTTCGTGCAATAAAATATGACTGCCAAGTCGTCGTCGGATCGCAGCGAGCTAGCTTTCCGGAAGGATCCGGGAAGCCCCGAAAACTCTCTCGCGACAACCGCGTACTGGCTCGCCTCAAAAAGTTTGATCTGAATTTCAAGCTCGGGAAATGTCAGCTTGCGCGCAATAAAGTCATTTTTGTTGGCCACGAGATTTCGGGTTCGGAAATCTGGCGAAAACCAAGAAGATTCGAAACATGAAAAGACCGACTCAGCTCAGAACTGATTGGTTACGGATTGTTTTTGTACTATTGTCGGTTTGTGTCGAACTTCGCAAGACGTGCTGCGTCTTTGACGGCACTACTGAGCAGCAAAGCAGCGTTTGAGTGGACGCTGGTTTGTCAGGTGACGTTTGAAGATCTGCGTGACAGACTCGTGAACTCGCCGATTTTTGAGATGTGTCGCGGGACAGTTTTTGGGGCTTCCCGGATTCTTCTGGGAAGCTAGCTTGCTGCGATCCGACGACGACTTGGCAGTCATATTTTATTGCACAACGAAAAAATATACACGTACAGAAGGAGAGCGCTCGTTCGCGGCTGCGAGAAACGACGCGTCTGACTAGACTTACCGAGGAAAAAAGCTAAGCAAATAAGCGGACGAAAGTTACTAATTAACCCATGGCCGCTTTCTTTCTTTGATGGGCTTAGCATCCTTCTCTCGTCGACTTACGACGACAAACAACTTACATGCACATGAAGATATTCACTCACCTGCACACACGAACATACACCATCTAGGTAGGTATGTACATATGACGTCCCTATTTACCGTTACAGATGCTTGATTATAAGAACCCGAGATTTGTCATTGAAACTGACGCGAGCCGAGTCGGACTTGGGGCGGTACGAAGCCAAATTCGCGATGGCGAAACGGTGGCGCACCCAAAGTATTATGCGTCGCAATCGGTGAACAAGCACGAGAACTATGCGGTGACCGATCTCGAAGGCCTCATAGTCGTGTGGTCGATGAAGGTTTTTGATCCGTACATTTGGGGTCAGCTGGTGACGGTTGTTACTAACCATTCGGCGTTGGTCCAGCCTTTAAAATGAAGAATCCACCGCATGGTCGCTTTGCTTTTTGAGCGACGTTTATGCAAACTTATCAATACGAGATCGTACATCGACCTGGAAAAAAGAACGCGGATTTCTTAAATCGCTTCGATAACGAAAACACTGCGACAGTTGACGTTGCCGCGCATGCTCAGCTGCCACTGTGGCTGAAACAGCCGAGTTTCGTGCGTTTGAACACGTAGTTAAGACGGCGTCCAGCATATTGCTTCCAATCGTCGTTCGAGTCGTACTCGTTCTTCATGCCGTGGTATTTGCCTGTTGCGATGATCTGAAAGGTTGGCACTTACTCGGTGTTGCTTAGCAACGCTGCGACAAGCAAACAAGAGAAAAATTTGACTCGCGAGAAGCAGAAGAACGACGACGTGCTCGGACTACCGTTTTTTCTCGCATTTAAGCCAAGTTGGCAGCCGCTCGCGATTGGTCCGTCACTAGAGGTCGCTTCTGTCGCGCCATTCGGCTGCGGCGAATCACAGTCGCACGCTTAGCGTGCGTTGAAAAAACGTAACGACGCGTAATCGATAACATTTCGAATGAATTTAAACTAATGTTTCTGGATGATGAAGTGAAGCTACTAAGGGAATTAAAATTTAAAGACAATTAAAAAATAAACTGAACTCGAATAAAACAAGATTCTGAAATTCGAAAAATAATGAAAAACGTGAAAAGAGGCAGACCCCTTTTCCACGATCGATTTTGACGGCCGTAAAGGGCAAATCATCGTCTTTTGTCCGCTTTTGTCGCCAAAAGCAAAGCGCCCGACGGCACGTCGAGATAAGTGAGTGGAGGAAAGAGAAGAGTCGCTTCACGGTCAGCATTCCAGCCGCCATGTGGCGGCAACGACCAAAGCCTGTACCAGAAAAGAATCGATAAAAATCAATGACGCATTCTGATTTGGTGGCAAGGGGTGACCAAGGTGGGAATTAGAGAAAAACAATTTTGATTGGCTGCTCGTGACTCAAACTGGCCACCACTCGTGACTCAACAGATTGAAAATCAATT
>JAQGBB010000674.1:0-17337 GCA_034691745.1 Prismatolaimus dolichurus
CAGGAACTGGAGATAAGGGGTCATTCACAATCCACGTAGACTCACCGGGGGGCAGCCTTAAAATCCACGACATGTGTTAAAGATAGCCTACTTCTCTGTGTTAAAAAAGTCCATGAAGGGGGGTTTTAAAAAGGCATTTTTGAGTCCACGTGGATTGTGAATGATCCCTAACGACAATTTGACTTTTTTGGAGCGCGACTTCAAAGTCAGCGATGTTCGTCTTCGATCGGCAGTGGCAAGTGATTCATTGCAGTGGAAAACAAATTCTGGTTTACCAGTCTCGGCAATCAAATCTGGTTTGGAAATACGATAATTTAAATCGGAAGTTATAAAATAAAACAGTGAATGAGTGGTCTGTAGTTCGAAAAGGTGGGGACGCGACAGCACTGACACGCTAGGGGCTAGCGATTTGGTATGGTTTGCAAACTTTTACTTGGCGCTCATGCATATATGACGTCACCTACCGAGAGTGAGGGGATCCGAAAATTTTACTTGGAAGGTGACGCTATGTGTAAAGTGTTTGTGTTTATGTGTTAGACCAGCAGGTAACAGGCGGATAAAAAAATTTGAATTTAAGGTTGTATCATACATAGTTGAGCCCTTAGATCCGTCTTTGTAGATGACCACCAAAGGCTGAAAAGGTCGGGGGCATTCGAATAGTTGGTTTTCACAAATGTCACGACCTATGGTTTTTGCGGGATTTCAAGGATTTTTCGGCTTTTCAAAGCAGCCAAAAGCGTAGAAACCTTGTTTTGTGCACATGTAGAAATTTAGCTCAGGGGAATTCTACATAGAATCGTGGAGGAGTGGGTAGCTATGGTCCCAAATTCTACCAACTTCTACTACCGGGGGGGGGGCGTCGAAAAATCGCGTTTTTCATTCGACGTAGAATGCGGATGACCTTTAATGCGAAGCGCATTTTTCTCTCAAGGGATTCGTCAACCCTCATTTTTTCTAAAAATCGAAGAAAGCCAATAGTGATTTTTGCGAAAGCAAGCACTTTCAAGCTGCTTATTGCAGCAAGCTTCTCAGCGAAGGGCATGTGTCAAATAAAGTTTTTGAACTTCTTGTCAACTCTTGGGCTTAATCAGCTGTGCAGCGTAGTCGCCGCATTTCCCGTTGCTCAATTTTATGCGAACAGTCGTCCGCTCCTCTCGTTGCGAGCTAACTCAAATATGTCCTTGTTCGCCCTCGCCGTCTTCCTACTCGGATGCACCAAGATGGAAACAGCAAGAGATCTGCCATTGAAGGCACGAATTTTCGCAATCGGTGGCGCCAACAGCGATGGCTACCTGAAGAGCGTCGAAGCATACGACCTCGAAACAGAGTCCTGGACAACTGTCGATGAGCTGCCCACGACGGCGACCGATTTCGGAGCTGCCGCTCTTCGCAGTCGTATCTACGCGATTGGTGGCGCCGCCGCCGCGTCAACCTTCGTTTACGACCTCAAGACCAAGAGATGGTCGCCAACACCGTCGATGACAACCCGACGCCACGAGCACAGCGTTGCCGCCCTCGATGGAAAGATCTACGCCATCGGCGGTCGATATATTCGAACCGCTGAAGCGTTTGATCCTGCCACGAATAGATGGGCGTCAATCGCCGACATGGGTGTAGAACGCTACTTGATGGCCGTGGCAGAGCTCGGCGGTCACCTTTACGCCATTGGTGGAACGAACAATGGCATCGGCGTTCTAAACTCAGTCGAAGCGTACGACCCAAAAGAGAACAAGTGGTCTACAGTAGCACCGATGAACGTCGCTCGCCATGAACACTGCGCGGCAAGCGCTGATGGGAAGATATACGCAATGGGTGGCTTTGATGGTATCGCCTACCTTTCGTCCGTTGAGATGTATAGCTCAACGTCAGCGAAGTGGGAATTCGTCGCCGAGATGTCGACGCCGAGAGCGAACGCCGGCGCTGCTTCTCTCGATGGCCTCGTCTACGTTGTTGGCGGTGTAAACGGTTCAGCGTCGTATCTCGACACGGTCGAAGTGTACGAGACGACGAAAGGTACGTGGAGTATTCTTGCGGCTCGAATGATCACTCCGCGGGCTTTTCACGCTGTTGCGATTGCGGCGAACGCTGCTTGTGACGTTGCTTTCTCGTACTGCGCTGTTGCGTTCGCGTTACAGGTGGCTTCTACTTCGGTAATAAGCGCTTAGGCCCTTTTAGATACTGCGGCATTACTATTGTCATTTAATAGGCAGTTATAGCTTTCTCGTCGGAAATATCCTTGGATGTTTTCATGTTCTCGTGTTCTCAACACAATTAATTTCTCAAGAACAACGCTAATTAATTACAAATAGCGCAATTTCTGGCGCAGCTTCTGGCACTTACGCAAAGACAAATCAAACGTATCCCTTCCGATTTAGAAAAATCAACTTTATTTTGCCGTCGTCTTCACTGGTAGGATGACGGATCTGCACGTCGACTTTGTATAGTCAAATTGCTCCGGAGCGCTCGAGCTTTTGTCGGAGCGGAGCGATTTTGATATTTTGATTTCTAAAGTTTGGCTAAGCCTAGCCAGACCGAATCGCGTGTACCTGAACAGAAATTTTGAGCAGATTCTACAGCGGCAAACTTTTTTCTAAAAGTGTTAAGAAAAATCAACTTTGTGAATACATTTTGAGAGGTGGTGGCTAGTTAAGCCGGTTTTGGGTCGAACTCAAACCCTGAGTGTTACCGGAATCCTAAATTTTGACACCGACCCAGCGTGCCGAACTTTTCGAAACTTTCCTCACCATTTTTGGGAATGAACCATTACAAAGAGAAAAAATTCACCGCGAGCCAACCTCGCGGCGCATTTTGGACATGCTTTTGAGAACAAACTAAGCAAAGTTTTTCCGCTCGCTTCGCAAAAAGAATTCTCAATTTGAAGAGTTTCTCAATTTCTAACCATGTCATTACTTTTTCCGCCTTCTCAATGTCCGCATCGTTTAGGTCCACCCTTCTCCTTTTCGCCTCCTCTCTCCCCCTCCTTTCCCCCAATTTGTGCTAGCTTTATACGGCTTACTTTTCGGTTGCAGGTTTTCTGAGGAAGCTTAACAAAGTAAAGCGAAACGTCAACTCCTTTTTTTGCTTGTTTCGTCGCTGATCGACAGCTCAAATAAAATCTTTGTTTTTAATTTAATTACTGCATACAGCATCCCTTTTTCGAATTTTGGTAAAGAATTTTTATCTCATGACGAGTGTCTCTGTATTGCGGAAATTATAGGTAGAGTTTCAGCGTACGTTCAAAAAAGGTTATTGTAGCCGTAACACATACAGTGCATGTTGCGAAACGTTCATACAAAACCCATAGACGAAACGTTTCATTTCGCAGTGTCAAGAAGTAGTAACGCCATCAAAGCAGAGGCTTCAGACGTATGGGTTTACTCGGCGATTTAAAAAATTTCAGTGTGATACATCGTGTAGACCGGAAGTTTTTTTGTTGAAAGACTAGCCAACGGGATTACGGCATTGCGCACCCGAACGTAAGACTAACCACTGCCTTACGCTTGGGTGTGCAGAATACCGTAACCCCGTTGGCCAGTTTTTCCTCAGAAAACTTCCGCTCCACACTATAGTTTGTTACACAATCTACCAATGTATTGGTAAAATCATCGAGCAGACCAACGCTTATCCTACAAGAGCTCACAGGACCGGGCTATTCTTGAGACGCTTCACTGCATGCGCGAAGTGATAATACAAGACGATTGTTGTAAACCTTGAAATAATGTCTGCAAAAGCGCAATTATTTTTCATTAAATCTATTGTCAATGATCAAAACGTTCCAAAAAAGCACGTTTTTAGCAACGCTATCTGAGTCTCTCGCTATGGCAGAAATTGGTTGCCTCCAGGACCCATCGGTGGACGCGCATTACCACCTCCGCCGCCTTGCGCTCCCTGGTTGCCGAACGGATCCTCGGGCATCCCGAAACCGGGCATGCCCATGCCAGGCATTCCCATGCCGAAGCCGGGCAAGCCCATGCCAGGCATTCCCATGCCGAAGCCAGGCATGCCCATGCCTGACATTCCCATGTCGGGCATCTGGTGGCCGAACATGCCCGCCGCCATTCCTTGGGCCTGTTACGCCATGCCCATCGCGTTCATCATTCCCATCATTTCGCCTCCGGCTGCTCCACCGCCTTTCAAAAACAAAATGTAGCAGACATTAAAATTCTCAAAAAATTAAGCTTGCAGATGCCACTCATTTGAATGCAACTGCCGCCTCAGCCACAGGCTGCCTAAAAGGACAGAATCGCGGAAAAGAAATCTCACTTTGTCGTCCTTTCACATATCTGAAACGCAGCGCTGACGGCAAGCAAGAATAGAAGAAAAACACAAGTCGATTTTATTTATCAATGATTATTTCGGTGCGTAAAAAAGAGTGTTGATTTGATCATGCAGTATGCGAATTTAGCGAAATGCTTTTATGGGCGGGCTAGCTGTTGGGCAGCGTGACCGTTGGAAGACGGCTGTCTCAATGTACACAATGTGATTAATCGGGAAAAAAATGAAACAACGTAAACAATACAGTGCTGTATTTAGTCAACTCGTGCCTCAATTTAGTACACCGTCGAAAGAAACGAAGACAGGATAAACACTTCAGTGCGCTATTTAGCTACCCACTTTACGCACTTTACCACAATCAGAGCCAAAATAAATATTGAACGAAACTATCGGTGCAATCGACACGGTGGCAAACAGCACAGGATCGAGTGCATTTGTCGAGCATAAAAACTAAAAACTTAGCTTAAGTAAAATTAAGCTTAAGCTGAAAAAAAATGAAAAAATTGAGAAAATATAAAAAGCTAAAAAGTTCGCTGCAGTATGAATCCTAAGTTATGTTCGAACCATAGTGAGAGCTATCGCGTTTCCAGTGCTAAGAAATGACGCTAGTATTTAAATGTTTAAACATCGCACATTTAATTCATATACATTTTTTGATGAACAAATACAGCATAACTGACATGCAATCCGTAAAGCCACACATCAAATTCTGCCTTGAATTAAGTTTCTACAAAATCTTTACGTATCAAGCTTAAAATTCTGTCAGCAGTTTCTTGTTGGCTCTGATTCAAAGGCATGTTTGTTGGCCATTGCCGCTACTCGAAGCTGAAGCTTTAGGGTCAAGCTCAAAACCGATTCGTTTTTCGCCCGCTGCCGGACGGGCTGGCGGTAGTTTCCTGTGCATAAAGAAAGAAGGACCCATCCACTTCAAGCCCGCTGAATTGGCACTTGCCTTCTTTCGTGTCGGGTGGTGATCAAAAGAAGGCGAACCGGACGAGGCTGACAATTAGATGTGCAGCTGACAGTTTAACTGCCAGTCCAACCGTTCGCGAAAACCGTAGGCGAACGACGAACCGTAGGCGAAACCGTAGATGAAACTGTGAAAAAACCGTAGGGCCTACGGTTCGAAAACCGTAGAAAACGAATCGGTTTTGAGCTTGACCCTTACGTATTGGCTGAGTGTGCGGCTTGTAGAGGCGTCATTACGGTGTTTTCAGCTTATATCGCTAAGAGTGTAGCCGCGGAAACTCTGGACCGATAATTGGGTGCATGTGAAATAGCCACGTGAGTGCCGCGCTTGTTTTTCGAAGCGAGTCAGGCGGCATGATGCCGACGACGTATAGCTGTCACAAGGCAGCTTAATGAGAAAAAGGGCACCCACTGCGCAGTATGGGCATGCATAATCAGCATCGGCTGCAGGCCTTCCCGGCTCGAAGTGCACTTCTTCGCAATTAGCTTGCGGCTCGTTGGAGTTTTCTTCGGCATATGTCACTTCAATTCCTCTGCGGTCCAACACCTAGACTAAGCGAATGTTGGAGCCACTACCCTCAAACAACTGCTGACAGAAGAAGCTTAAAACGTCTCAAAGGAATAAATGAAAAAGAAATTGTTTTTGAGCTTGGGACCTTCCATAAAAGACTTCAAGAAAATTTTGAATTTTTGGACCCCCTCCCCCAAGCTTGTCTGAACATTTATGTGCTGAACATAGGAAATGTCCGCAAAAAATTTAATTCCCAGATCCCGCCCCACCCCTAGCTCTGGACGTCTTTTATGGAAGGCCTTTTGAGCCAAAAGTTTCGTGAGAAACCGTTGAACCAACGGGTGGTGGGATAAGGTGTTCTTGGGTCTACTGCAGGATCACTTTTCGATATTTACACGGCATAAAGGCTTCCTTCGTGTGCCGTTCAATTACACGTTCAAAATCGTGTCTGCTATAATCGACAAGTCATTATTTCATAAGACTAATGCTGAACAAATGTTTCTGGTTGAAAACAATGTGGCGATCCTCCAAGCAGGAAACGTCAAGAGAAAGGCAGCGTACAATACTTTTCCGCTTAAAGCCCCAGAACACCAGTTTCCGCTCGAACTTTTCCATGAAACATATTTATCCGAGTGGGCCTTTCTGATTACTGCCGAGGGGATATAAGCGGAAATGTATGGTAGCTCTCTCTCTATTCGTATTGACAGAAATAGTACACTGCTATGTTACAGTTTGATTTGATAATAATTCGAAAGTTGTAAACCGTCACTGTCTACGAACCCTTTTCGGCCTTCGCCGAGCGCGGATGCCAGAAGAACTTGGTCGTCCCGCCGCTTTCGTGGAACTTCTTATCGCACAAGTAGATGTAGCAGGCGTTCGTGACGTTGTGAAGCCAGATGCCGACGGCGGCGCCGGTGTCGAAGATGACGGCGAGCACAAAGGGCCAAATGGGCCCGAGATTATTTTGCGCGAGTTTCAGCAAGAAGTTTCCGAACATCGCGCCGAATACCGTAACCGCCGTCTGCGTGCTAATCGACATGCACACGACAGCGACGAGCGTGAGCAGAACACCAGCGGCGATGCCCATCATTTCGAGCACCAGATGCGGCAGCATCAGGTACGGTCGCTCCGTGGCGATGCCCCAAAAGTGCAACGCTAGCACGCCCGTTGCAATGACGATGCCGATCAGATGGTAGAGGAAGGGAGGGATAAAGCCCTCAGGCGCCACCTTCAGGTAGTACCACGCCGCGAGCCCCACCCAGGCACCGATCATGAACGCCTGAATGATCCCGACAACGACCGCACCCCACTTGACGTGCATGCATTCGCAGCAAGCGCGAGCGAGGTAGCGCTCGCTTGCTTCGTCGAAGACTTCAACCACATGCACGTCGACCTTGCCGTTTGACTTCTCCTGCCGCTTATGACAATCTGTCTCGGGATCTTCGGCGCCATCAGCCGCCGCGAACGCTCGAGGCGGGGGATCGGGGATAACGTGGATCGTCGATCCGGTGCTTGCCGTGCCCTGGAGCTTCTTGTGCTCCATGCCGCCGTTTATGAACGACGTCTCGGCGATTGTGATGGCGCCGACAACGTCGCCGTTCTCAGCGTGCTCCGCAGAGCTCGCGCTGCTGTGTGAAATGGTTTCGGGCTTCTCGTCGTCTAGCTGCTTCGACGAGCGCTTCTCGACCGAGATCTTCGGCGAGTCGTTGACCACGACGTAGATATGACCGTTGGCCGGCGCATCGGACTGGTCCGACGGCGGGGATTCATTCGACGCCATCGAAGGGGCGATTGTCTGAAAATATGAACCGCGTGATCGACGAAGGTAGTCCCGGAACACGAACGTGTTTATACGTACCATCGTGGACCGTTTGTTAGTCGCGTAGAGAAAAAGAGTCGAGACTGCAGAAAGCGGTAAATGTCGTTTAGGAAGAAAAAGTACTGCAGCCGTTCGCACTCCCAATTTTAACGAAATTTCGACGTTTTCCAGTAGTACCACACGTGTATGGTTGCGCTGAAGGCGTGCTCTACATCGTCAACGTCCGTGTGGAGTCGCGCATGCACGACCTTATTCATGAGTGCACGTCTCCTACCACCATGTATGTAAACACCGAGGGGATGTGTGGAAATACCTGTAGGTGCGACAACATAGAATTTAAGATGCGCACAACAAAGTTAAATGAGAAATTCGCCGACGTTTGCATGGTTGGGTATGATGTCAGAAAATCCGGCAGGTTTGGGCGGACTTCTGCACAGGTGCTGCGGGACATCGTGTTTCTTCTCAACATCCGTCTCCGTAGGGACCAAACCAGGTGCTCAGTTGAGCGAAACGTTTTTCCGACAAATGTAAGTCGTAGGAAAATGCGCATAATTTTCGAACAAGTGAGGGATTGTGTCGCTAAAACAGTTTATCTAAACTCGCTGGACTAGATTCTTCGTGTGAGCTGAGGTTGGAAAAGATGCGAGGTACGGTATATTATCGCTTTCGATTCGACTTTATTCGATTAAATCTGATTCGATTCGACTTCATTCGATTCGATTCAATTTGATTCGATTCGACTTCATTCGATTCAGTTCGATTCAACTTTAAAAATTTTCAGACCTGTCTGTCCTGTTCCAGTCCGAAAAGCTTTGGTTTTAACTACCGCTAACATACACCAGAATATCTAAACCAGACAGCAATAATCACCATCCAACGGAACTTATCAACTTATCGAATTGCGTCAAATCGAATCGTATCACTGAAAATTTTCCATTATTTTTGACCACAGCGGTAGATAACGCTTGCTTTGGCGTTGTAGGTACCCTCCTAGTAGGTAATTGAACGAGAAAGGCAACAAGAATTTTGCTCAAGTGTATTTTAAGCTTTTACGTTATGTAGCATTACGTTTTTCGTGCATCAACTTTTTATTATCAACTTGTGCCTTCCGTCCAGCCTTGCGACCTCAGGAATAAAGCGCGATACCGAAGGATAAAGCTCGTGTTTTCATCTGTTGCCGTATCAATCGAGTTCGATAAAAATTCGAGAACAATAGACACGCTCACAAATTGGAGAGTGCACCTATCATTTGACCTCGATCGCAGCAGAGAAGCCTACGTAGCTATCATGTTATTGTCTCGCGATATTAGAGCCGACTGTCGTGGAAACTACACAAAATAAAGCCAACTTTACCCCGAGCAACCGGTGAGCTAACAATTTGATCGCGAAGTTTCGACATCCAACGCACATCAGTTTGGTCGACATTCGATAGAGATCTCTTTATCTTTGTTTCTGCTCAAAGTTTGAACGCTCCCTCCTATAATGCCGAACATCATTCTCGTCCACTTTCGCGAATACTGCGGGATCACACCCCTGCACGGTTTCGGCTTCGTCAACCATGCCGAACGACGTGTCGTTGAAGCCGTCCTCTGGCTCTTCGTCATCGTCGTCTGCTTCGGGCTCACCATCCGCGACACCATCTCGCTGGTCAGCCTCTACATGTCGCAGCCGACCGCAACGGCGATTGTCCTGCAGGCGAACACGACGATGCAGTATGGTACACCCGGCGTGTGCCTCGAGATCGACCGCTTCGCATTCGCGCAATCGCATCCGGCTCTGAACACCAGCTCATCACCGTACGACCTGGCCACGTTCAACGCCACCTTGCCGACCTTCCCATGGAGCCTTATCACGGCGGCGACGACCTCGAATTCAATGGCAGCGATATGCCCGGGGGGAAACTTCACCAACTGCGTGGTCAATCAAACGGTCATGGACGTCGCCTACCTCATGTACGCGTCCTTCACCGACTACGACCAGAACATCTTCGGTCCATTCGTGAATGGCGCGTACAATCCGAACACGGTGGCACTCATCGACACACTCCTGCAGTATCTCCAAAACAACCAGATCAACCTCTACACATTTGCGAGGGTCACCAGCGGCTACTTCTGCTACCGGATGCTCTTCTCGGCGATGTACTACCAGTTCGACACGACGCAAGGGCAATACATCAACAAGCCGATCGACCCATGCGGGGATCTCACCGTGCAGAATTGGATAGGGGGACGGTCACTCGACTACGGCAACGACGTGTTCTGTTTCCAGATCATCGTTCCGACCAATGGATCGTCAGGACCGACCATCATGTTCGTTGGAGCCACCGACTATCTCACCATCCAGGCCGACCTCGAGCAGAACATCTACGGGGGAGGGAGCTACCCCGGTTGGGCAATGAGCACGGTGAACATGAACTTCGACCTGCGCAACGGCGATGGCGTCATCGATACGACGAGCGCGGATGGCAACTTCGTCGCTCTCTCGAATTGCCAAGGCCAGGTGGGCATCGGCATCGCGAACATGTTCATCGCGTACAACAAGACGGCACAACCATGCTCGACCATCTCGCAGTACCCGTGCACGAAGAGTTGCAACGCCCAGTGGATCCTCAACAATCGCCAGTGCAACTCGTTCCTCTACTACGGTAGTATGTACTCGCCGGATGAGACGAAGCCTCCATGCACGACGCATGTCACGATGGCGAACGCTGCCAACTACCTCAACATCTCGCGTGCGACCGGCCAGAATCCGATGACCACGCTCAGTCCGCCGCCGAACAACTACGCTGCATGCAACGCGATCTCGAACTGCTGGCAGCCGTGCAATAACACCATCTACGAGTACACGGTCATCTGGGATAACCAATGCAACCAGGCACCAACGAAGATGACACTCTACCCGGCCAAGTTTCTCTACCCAATCTTCAGCGAGACACTCACGCTCGACCTGCTCGGCTTCTTCTACTCATTTGGCGGTAGTATTGGTATGTCCCATCGAATAAGTCGTAGTCAGTCTCTGCTAGACTTTGTGCGCATTTAGGTCTCTGGCTGGGCGGAAGCTTCATTGCTTTCATCCACATCCCCATCTTCATCATCACAACGATCCGCGACAAGATTCGGGCGCGCGGCCAGAAGACCAACCCGATGTACGCCGCGAATGGCGGCGATGAAGCTGGCGTCATTCCACCGAAGCCCGTTCAGCCGGATGAGCTCAACGTGAGCACGCTCAATCCGACGGCGAAAAGTTGAAGAATATCTTACGGTACATTTTCGATAATCAGAGATCCCTTACTTTTTGCTTTTTGTTTCGGCTTTCTAGTAGTAGCTGCTTGAGTTGCGTTTAGCCATCATGTACAAAGCGTGTGTGGCATACGAGTCAGTCGGAAAACGGGAGTGATAATACGCTAATCTGCCAGATCTCATATTTGCTTCAGCCTTTTACTCCATACGAGGCACTGCAGTGATGTATGCGTACGTAGCTAACATATGCATAACTTGTAATCAATGAGTGAAGACAAGTTGTATATCTAAAGTAAATTTATTTTCTAATGTTTCTCCTGTTGCGCAAACAAGGGTTCAACTTTTCTTACACAGACGTTTACCATCAAGCTTCACACGACAGTATCGATATATACAGAGAATGGTAAAGTACATATAACAAACGTATAACAAGCAGAGGACCACACCACGACATCATCTCTCCTCAATGGTCGTCCAGCGCAAAGAAAGTCGAAATAAACCACAAACCAGCTACATACCTCCGGTAGTCACCTCGATAAAATGCGCGGGACTGTGTTCGTGAAAATAAAAAATGCAAGGCTCATCACTCAACAAGAGAGCTATAGCAGAACATCTCTCTCTACACAGACTGAACCACGCACGTGAATATCCAACGAACATGCTACAAGAGAAAAAACGATAGCAGAGATAAAAAAGAGCTTATAAAAATCGAAACGTGCTACTACACGTCAGTGACACGCAATACACATTCATCGGTGGCACTCTCAGACGCCCAATTCAGACGAATATTGACGAAAAGAGAACACGCCTTTCGCACTGCTAGTACTGTATACGCATGAAGAACATAGAGAAACGCGAAAACCACACACAACAAAGCATGTAAAACTGACAACACGCAGTACAGATGTAAGCAAGGAAAAACTCGTCGCACAAAGAGCAAAGTCGGTCAGAAGACGCCCTTTGGCAGGAAGCTTGCAGTCAACAACCCGTCTTGATGCGGCGATGAACTGGTTCGTCTTGAGGATTAGACAAGCCAACGCAAAAATAAGGACAATTTTTGAACTCATCGCAAGATTTTCGACCGAAAAAGTACACAATATGTACAGAGACGCAACGAGGTGGACGGAACGAAAGGCAAAACGCAATACACAATATGAAAACAAAACGCGCTTCGTCGATCGCTGAGCTAATACAAAGTTCACATAAAAACGAGAAAAAAGAGCTCCAGTCGTCAGTTATATGCAAAACCAAATGAAAATCGACCAACCAATCGACTGCGAAGCATGAAATGCTGCATCCCTGAGACGAAGAGGTCGGCGCGCGCACTCAAAACGACCTCGCTTCACTTGCCAACACCAGCGACCTATGCAGTAAGTCGATAAAAACTGAGGACAATGTCTTCGTTCAAAAAGCGTACCGCCGCCGGCTGAAACTCGTCGTAGCACCGAATAAGATCCGCGATCTCGAACTGACTCAAAATCTCGTACTTCCTCAACTGCTTGCCACTCTTGAGCGCACAGTCGAGGCAATGAGTAACACATTTGCCTGCCCGATTGCGCTTCTTCTCAACAAAGAGAAGATTCCAAAGCTCGACCTTTCAAAACGAGAAGTTTCCCTCATTTAGAACACAAGAACGCAGACAGGAATCGCACACCCTGCACTTCCAGCAGTAAAGCACTGGCTCGTGCTGAACTGGCTCGTGAAGTACAATCTCCTTGTTAATGCTCTTCGCGTACTCGACGGTCAGTTGGCAGTAACAGAGCGATGCGAGCATGACATTTCTGCGAAGGAAGAACGGTAGAATAGCAATTCAAACTTAATATAGGACGCACTTCACGAGTTTGAACATGTCGGAACCGTTGAAGCGGATCTGTTCCTTGTTGCGCGCGAGCTGCCAGCAGAGATGGACGATCGGCACGAGCGAGAGGAAGCCGTCGAGCTTGTTCAACTCGTAGCGGTCGATCGCAAAGCACATTTGGGACGCTGTCATTGGAGCGACGTTCCATGCGATGTTATTGCACCAGCCCTGCAGTAGACAGAACGGTGCAAGAACAAACTGGAATAGGGTAGAAAATCTGAATCGTGAACACCGTTGGATTTTTGGACATTTTACCTGCCGCGCGAGCAAGGTAAGTCGGAAGGCAAAAAACGGGTCATGCCATTGGGTGAGCTGATGGATAGGCTTTGCGCTGGTATGCACTTTTGATGTATCGCGCGTCTACCGCGCACAGCAGCCCTCCAAAAATGTCCACGATTTCTAAAAAAATAGGGTATCTGGATCTCTTATAGGGGTACCAGAATGTCATTTCCGACGACGGATTCGGATTCTACGTCGAAAATTGGCCTGGGATCGACTTTCAGCGAATATTTTTATGTAGAAAAATTCCGCGCCAGATGGATCCAGAAATTTTGGAATCGTCCATGATTCAGATTTTCTACCCTATTTGATGAAATGTCTGGAACATCCTAGAACACCTCTTCACATCGTCGGCTAACGTGAGCTTTGGTAGGCGGATCACAAGGAGAAAGAGGAACAGGGAGGCGCGGGAAGTCCTTATCCAAGCAGTTTTATGCTCCTCCTTTTCTTGCAAGAAGAAAAAACGACAAAAATCGATTCCGTCACCCAGGACACAAAGCCTTGCAGATAGCCCAAAGTCCGGCCGAGCCATGCACCACGTACCAGCGACTGAACCCAGTGGACAGTTCCAGGCGCGATCCAGACAAGATGGCCGGCCTCTTGCGTAAAGATGCGGAACGGAATGCGCTCCTTCACAAGATCCTCGATAATCGGCCACCACGCGTCCGTCAAATACTTGATGCCCTGCCTATTATATACAAGCGGACGCACGTTCGAATAGCGGAAGAGCTATTTATTTCCATAGTTAACGAAAGCAGACTCCCCGTTCACACATCTCCTTCACCAAGCCGCAATACTCGTAGTCGACACAAAACCACTGGCAGTCGCCAGGCCCAACATTGATGTTCACTGACGCGCAGTTGTTGTTCTCCTGATGCGCCGGCGTGCGACAGAAGGGACGCTTCATGTAGAGCTGAAGAGTGTTCATGCCTAGCACGGCGTAGTCGAGATAGGAGAGCATGTTCGACGTCGGGGAGACGAGTTTGCAGAAGGGCGGAAGCTTGTTCAACTCCTAGCGCAGTTTGGTGGGAAAATCCATTGAGTAAAATCGCGACATATTATACCTCTAACTGCTGGTGCCATTTCTCCTTATCAGAAAGATCGATGTTCGTTGGAAACTTCACTTTCATGCCAGACTCCGGTGGCGCATTTGCAGCACTAGCTGCGAGCAAACGGCGGCGTTTTGCCTCGGGCGGTTCGACTGCATCGTCCGGAAGCGTAGACGCTGCTTTCGCCTTAAACGAATATTTCTTAACTCTATACTTCAGTGGTGGGCAACATTTTTCGGTCAGCGAGCCATTTTTGCACCCAGCGCGGAAAAAAGGATAGCTGAGATTATCCCTCTATCCCCAGCCAACAAAAGTTAGCGGACGGTGTGAGCAACTTGGCAATGGTAGGGGGTTCGGGGGAGCGACGAAAACGTAGCACATGGACAAATGGTGGCCTCCTTTTCTCTCTTGCTTCCAAAACTTCTGTGCTCGTGTTTTTTCTGCCATAGGCAGGATGCACTTCGGCTTTGAGCCGCTCCACTTGTCGGGCGTTACTTTCAACAATTATCCCTTTTCGAGCCACCAAGCAGAATCAAAGTTTTGCTCAACGACTACAAAACGATTAAACTGGTCAAAAAGTTTTGAATTTTGCTTTGAAAACGTCCAAAATTTATGGAAAATACACAAAAATTTCTAAAGGTCATAGGATTCTGCAAGGATCTCAAATCGGACCTCAAGGCACTTTTGGCTCACGATACATATGAGGCGACTCACCGCTTCGTAAAAGTCTCCCATCTGATCGATTACAGCCTCACGAAACGGTTCCTCGCTCTTCGTGCTCGTGTACAGCCAAGAACCACGAACGTCAGAGCAGGTCTGCTCGCGAATCTCTACTTTGACCTGAACGTCCAGGTTATATTTCTTACAAAAAGCATATCAAATCACATCCGACAAAAATCTTAAAATTACGAAATACGCGAGAGCATGCAGCATACCTCATCATGAGTTGCCTCCAGAACATCGATGAGCGTCTTCGTCGAGAACAATCCGAGATCCAGCTTCAGCGTACTACTCATCCCTCGCACAACGACGACCGGCGATCGATAGCAGTACTCTTGCAGCTCGGGTGACATCGCCTCCTCTCGTGTCTTAACGGTGCGAACCGGCGTCGCCACGAGAAGCGTCATTGCCGCCGTCGACGGTCGAGGAGGAACTGCCGCCGTCTCAGCTTCCGATTCATCGTTCTTCTCCAGCCCGTTGAAGCCTTCGATTTTCGACGAGATCCAAGTCGACGCGTCATCGTTCTTCGCCGATGGAATCGGCGGTCCAATCGGCATCGTCGGCGGCGCACACTCGTCGAACATGTCCGCATCCTCGGCGGCACTTTGTTGACACGCCTCGATGACCTGAGCTGCTGTCTGTCCAATGTCAAGCTTGCATTTCGCGCGTAGATTGAGCGGCTTCGGTGGCTTCACCTTCGCCGACCGCCTGCCAATCCCGCTCTTCGACGGCGCCGCCGATGACGTCTCACTTCGAGAGGCAGCATGAATCGGATCGATAGTCGCCGTGCCAGAGGGTTCGGGCCGGCTCGGCACTGGCTGCCTCTCCCCTTGATCTTGAACTCCGCGTTTGCGCTTTAGCATGGGCGCAAACTGTTCGTCGAAGCTTGCAGCGTTGAGAGACGCTCACCAGTCGAGCTTGTACTAGAAAAGACGAAGGGCGACGTCAAATTTGGCACTAATATTATAATACATGGAACAAGAAGAAAACAAAAGCCTTTTCAATGAGAATAGCGAAAATGGGTGCAAATCGGAGAGTAGCAAGTAAAAATTTGGGCGCCATGAAAGCGAAAATCGGCCAGTGAAGAAAGAAATACAGTATAGGCTATTGCACATACACCACTATCTGAAATTGCCTCGGTCAGGCTTCTACTTGAACGGGTACAAGTGTTTAAAAATGGAAGTGTCCAAAATACTTTGCTAGTTTTGCATGCGGGGTACGGGTAGTATAATTTCATGGCACAAACTTATGCTACCTTTCGTTTTTTAAGTACAGAACACTTCGACCACTTTTTGAAACCCAAAAGTATCATCTTCTAAACTCAGGGTTCACCAAGCTGAACAATGCTTTCTTGCTAAAGTTTAGAACGGCTTGAGTGAAGCGAGAAAACAGTCACAAAAACTAGAGTGCTGTGGTCTTCAGGCAACAGTGGTTAGTGTTTCGAAGGAGAACCTCTGGGGTTTTCTTTTTCCTTCCGGTACACCCGAGGTTTGCCTTTTCATACCGATACCAAAACTTTTACTTTTCCTTTCTAAAACACTGAAAGAAAAGTAGTTTTCCTTTTCCTTTGTCCTTTTCCCAAAAAGCCTCTTGCACAAGCAAGAAATTTGTATTCAGAACAAAGAAACACTTATTATGCGCGCATTAGCTAGCATGCGGTTTTCCCCAAAAAATCAAGGGCAAAGGCTGAAAGTTTTAAGGAAAATTTCAAACTGGGCGAGAAGTCAAAAACTTGCTTTTCCTTCCCACACTCTCGAAGTTTTCCTTTTCCTTCCGTCCTGCCCTTTTTCCTCTTCCTTTTCGTTCCGAAAAACCCGGAAGCAAAACTAGTTTTTTTTTCCTTCCAAACACTAAAAGTAGTACAGGACACAGGAGAACCCCACAACCCAAAACGCACTGCTAAACTCAAACACTTGAGCAAACACGAGCTACGAAAACCAAAATCTGAGTGGGTATAATAAGATATCTGGCATTTCGTTAGTCAATAGCCACGATCATTACAAAAAAAATTTCGGCATCGAATCGAAATTCAAAACAATCCAAACTTGTGCAAATCGAATCGATTAGTAAATGAAAGCAAATCGAATGTCTTCGAGGATCAATTGATTATTTGTGCATAATTGCAAAAGCAGCGGTATGATAGCCCGAAACAGTAAAATGTAGCAACATCAGGCATAACTTTCACGGAAGTGGCAAAATGCATGCAAATTGGAGCAAAACTTTGAATTGTTTGCTGCAAAAAAGGCAGCTTTGACATAGGCAAAAGATGGAATCGAAAAAAATCAAACAATTCTGAAAGGTCGAATAGCAGTCGAAGCGATTAGGCGCAGTTCGATTTCTTTTAATCGTCGCTAGTAACCAAGAGCGAGAACTGCGTGCTTTTTTGCACCAGAACGCAAAACGAGGAAATCCTGCTTGAAAAAGTTATCAAAAGCAGACAGGTAAAGCCGAAGAGCATCCAGCAAAAACGAAACAAAACACGTCCATGAAATGTGACAATGTTCTGGAACACTCTAGAACAGTTTGGAACACGCTGGAACAGCGTGAAAGACTCAAAAGTTCTACCATGCCAACGATTCGCTCGGTTCGCTCGCTCCTTGCCGAATGCAAAATGGGGC
>JAQGBB010000675.1:0-17324 GCA_034691745.1 Prismatolaimus dolichurus
TGGGCTGCCGGACGGGCTGGCCGTAGTTTCCTGTGCATAGGGAAACAAGGACCCATCCACTTCAAGCCCACTGCGCATCAGCGTGAAGCTAATGTTGTTCTTTTTCAAAAGTCGAAGCGCAACTCTCGGTGCGTCCTGTCACTGGCGAAACGTTCTGTCAAACTGCTCGGCAGCTACATCACTGTTCAAGCACGACAGTATAGCCTTCACTAGATTATCTTCAACGTCCTGAAAGCCACCAACCTTATCCAAAGCCAAAAGCGAAAGTCGAGTGGCGGCAGCACTGACTCGTCGATGGAGTTCCACATTTTGAGCTCATCGAGAGGATAAGCTCGAAAGCGTTTGTAAGAAGCTGGAGACAAGTCGACGATGTCATCATGCAACTTCAACCCAAAGTAGCCGTGGCTGAAATTTAGGTACGGCTGACGTGCGATGCGGGTTTCGAAGTAGCCAGATTCAGCTTCGTACGCTACAACGGCGTCCTGCATATCGGAAATTGTAAAACAAACGAACGCAGTGAAGAGAAAGGCGCACGCCAGCTTAAAGAGCGTGTGGTTGGAGAACGCAACTGAAGATGGTCCATGAACGAGCGTCTCGAGAGCGAGATTTCGAAGGAACGAACGATGAGCTATTGTGTGTCGACGATACTCGTCCAGATACGTTTAGCCATACTACATTTTGACATAATGATGAAACATTTAATGCAAAGAGCGAAGGTAGAGATTGAATAAAAAAGAAGCCAGAAACAAGGAAACCAACACGACGAGCCGCACTAGGGGACATGCACAACTGACGTCAGCTCGGAGGGGTGGGTGGAAGGGTCGGCTAAAACTGACGAACTTTGACGAGGGGTGAGGGGTGGGGTCGAAAAAAACTGACGTCAGGCGAGTGGGACGGGGACAAAAAACGTTAACCTAAATTTACCCCAATCGGGCGAATTTGCCAGAAAATATGACCAAAGTTTTCTTGATTTTTCTCTAATTTTTTCTCAATTTGTCATGCACTTCAAAAGCTCTATGGTTATTTGGAAGGGCAAAAATTTTTAGCCTCCGTGTGTCTCATCCCGCATTGGGGCACAATCACAAAAATTTTGAAGCATCTAAATGATGATGGGGAGGGAGGTAGGGTCGAAACTGACATCAGTTAGGGGGTGGGTGGGTCAAAAACTGATGACGAGTGACGAGAGGGGGTGGGTGAGTCAAAATTTCAAATTTTGAGCTGACGTCAGTTGTGCATGTTCCCTTGGCTTAGCGTTGTGGGCGCTTTGAGTTGGAGCACGTTGTTTACACTCAACTTGAGCACAGAAATTCAATTGTTTTATGATTTCGAGGCACGCCACTTCAGAGTGTGAAAGCTTATTTTTATGAAATTTTGCACAAAGATACTATGCATATGTGCCGATAATAGTGTCAAGTTAGGATTGCTTACGTAGCTTGATACTAAAGCGCCACCTCTCAAAGTTTCGGAAGCTCAGCAAAATGAAGCAGAAAAAAAGTTTTTATTTTTGACCGTAACTCGCAACCCAGCAGGCCGGTTTTGATGAAACCAAATGATTTGTGATCCTCGTGACATGTCAGCTCTAGTGCCGTATAGGAAAAACATGTTCCGGAAAAAAATTTTGAATTTTCGGGGTGACGCAAAGATCAACCTTGGGCGATACTTCTGACACGTTTTTTCATAACATATTTTGCTAAAGTTATTGACAGTCTGCTCATTCAAGGGTGGCATGACAAAATTTGAAAACTTTCAAGTTTGCAAAAACGAACTTTTTATGTATCTGGCTCAAGAAAAACTTGTCCTGAGCAAGCTGGATAATTCTCGCGTAGACTGTGTTGCAGCAAACAGTCTTGCAATTGAGTTAAGTCATGGTACATCAAAAATGGCTTACAGTGGCGCGCGCAGCGTCGTTTTCCGTGAAGATGGCGAAATTTAGCAATTTTGCAAAAGTGAGGTGCTCGCGAAAGGGTCCAGAAAAGAGCTACAAACGAATTTAGAAAACTGGCTTTTAGCAATTTACGAGGAAGGGTTGTAGTAAGTTTGTTCAAAGGTTCGTCAAATCAGCGAAGGTTGGGCGATTGTTTCTATGCACGAGTATCAGTGGTTAAAAAAAGCGCGTGAACTTTTTTGCTATAAGGAGGATTGTATAGCAGTAAAAATGGCTGAGTATACAACGCGTCATAATCGCAGCTGTTCTAGAGTGTTCTAATACATTTCGTGTATCCGCAAACCGTATTTTTTTTATTAATCTCTTTTCCCAATTAATCTCACCCAGGGGATTATTCCGGAGAGGGGAATTATTCTGTCTAAGCACATAGATAACACTTCCGGAATAATCACTCTGGGGAAATTATACAAGCCACTAACGACGACATCTGCCCTTGCTCCTGTTTCCTAAGTCCCACTCACCGCGGGCAAGCTGTTGCGTCTACGGGGCGTGGCTAAAGTGTGCGTCTGGCCTCTCATTGGTTTGTCGCTTCAATCCGTGATTGCAAATGCATTTATCTGTATGACGACAGCTGTTTGCATCCACTACACGTACACCGCCATGTGACGAGCAGGTAACTAGTTTGCTGACAGAAACAGGCTGCTATGGCACTCGCACTCGTGTTTAGCAAAACGGAAACTCTCAACGTGTATTTCGCGTTCTTCAGCTAGATGGCGACACAACGGGTCACCCAAGTGACTAGTTATATTGTAAAAATTTCGGTCCAAAATAGCAAAAATTGAATAATCCCCCGGGGAGCAAATCAAGAAAGCACAGTGTGCCTTTTGGCAGATGCACTTTCGCTGCTCGCAACGAGTCTACATGTAGCCAGAAACCGTTTAGCTGCTGAAGTGGCACGCTCTATGTTTGATCTGTATTGCCTATTTGCAACGCACGGTGTCGTCGTGTCGGATCATCTAACGTGATTTCGTAACTTTATTTAATCGTTACGCCAACTATATTCGAAGAAATTTCTCGTATCTGCTGGAATTGTCGATAACTGTAAAATGCTCATCGGCTGTGTAGTGCCACTTATTTTCCAAAACCACATTTTGTGATATCGAAGAAATTTGCACTCGAGGTGCTTACCTGTTGTTCCACCAATGCTGTTAACAAGCGATATTGCATCCATTGCTAGTGCTTCAGTAAACCTTACGTGATAAGGTCTTGCGACATAGCTAACTACGATCACTGAACGCCGAAATGTTTCTCTTGGCAACAAATATCCTGTCACGCCAGACATATCTAGAGTGACTTTCGCGAATGATGCATTCCAGCAGAACGAACGCTGGCACTCTTCGACACACGCGAGAAGAGTAGAAGCGTTTGCCGGAAAAGATTTGTCAAAATAGCGCATCAGCCCGACAGGTAAGCTAGCGGCTTTTGTCGCGTTAAGAGGTGGCCTCTTAATGTCTACACACAACTCACCAGCGCCAGATTCGTTTTCACTGGCGCCAGAGTAGTGACACTCACACAGTGTCTTAAGGGACGATATATAGCACCCTTCTTCGCATATCCGAATATGTGGAACTTTCTCAAAGTTAGTTTAGCTGGTCCTGACTCTTCTATAGTGGTGCAGTGTCTACCAGCGTGTTGTGTATTTCTACAGTGTTTGGTGCTTCAGGTACTGGGGTGACACAGGGTACCTTGACATCTCGGGTTTGGGAATAGCACCTCGAAATTTCAGGATCGTTGTATCCGAAAAAGCTCAGTGAGCACTTTGGACTCTGCAACGAAACAAAATGATACGCTTTCAGACGTTTTGCTAACATTTCGCCAAACCTTTTTTGGCAAATTTATCTGAAGGCATGATTTGGCTCAAAAGTGAAACGTTTGCTATCAAAATTGTTGTCTGTTTGTGTGTTTCTATCTTTTGCACATGGCAGCTCCGCCTTTCTTGGTAGCATTCCGGAAAATAAAACCTATGTGAAACTTTGATAGTGCTCCACGCATTTTAGGGCCATTGACACACGTCAGTGACCTATTGCCGTGGGTCGTATCTGTCTGTGTGTCTGCACCATAAGTTTCGAAAGAAGAGGCTGAACGGCTGAAATTTTGTATACGAGTACTTTGTCGCAAACCTAGGTTCATGTTCGTACATGGGCGCTGGAAACCACTTATGACAGTACTATCAATGACAAAATGTTTTAAAATTATATTTCGAGTGTTTTGCACAAGTTTCGAATGCGTCAATGGATTTGGCTGAAATTTGTTAAGTGCTATCAGACTGATGTTCTTCACAAAGCGCATGCAGAAATTCCTGAAACCTACGGCTTTTCTAATTTATTTATGAGTCCTGAATAGTTGATGAGTTGATGCCAAGTTTTGGCCTAAAACCTGGGCACTAGTGCCCGCCCATGTGCTCGTGTGCCCAGGTTTCAAAGTCCCCAATATGACCCTATCAAATCAGTTGATATTTGCATCA
Organism: Prismatolaimus dolichurus; assembly: GCA_034691745.1. Taxonomy (NCBI): domain Eukaryota; kingdom Metazoa; phylum Nematoda; class Enoplea; order Triplonchida; family Prismatolaimidae; genus Prismatolaimus; species Prismatolaimus dolichurus. Next base: position 4,410 of record JAQGBB010000675.1, read on the forward strand.
GCTTCAGCTCTTCCACGCACTTGAATTTCGAAATTTTCCGCGTCAACGACAATGAGTTGTTGAAAGTGGCCTAGACTCTCGCTTGGCGAAAGACAAAAATAAGATTTTTACGATTTCACATATCACGTGCTGAAACATGTTCTCATTTTTGCTTCTCTCGGATTGCGCAAGGCCAGCTGATTTTTGGGAGGGGTGCAACCCTACTGGAAATTGTAGCCAAGGACCGTTTTTATATGACAGCCCCACGGCTACAACTACTGGTGTTTTTCTATGTGCAAATCTGACTCTGATTGTTATTTCGTCAACGACAAATGCAAGAAAAAAGGACATGCAAAGAGCTTGTGCAGTGACAACCAAACATTCCAAATCAGCGAAAATCACCAATTCAGAGTGCGCGATTCAATGACCTGACTTCAAAAAAAAAATAGAATTTTTGGCATTTTGAAAGTTGGGCAAGAAAAACCTTCGCGAATGTTATGCGCGTAGCACATCAACGCAAATAGAAAAAGGTATTCTTCGCCGGCGTATTTTCGTAATTATTTCACCGGAAGATCAGAAGACGCCGCTCATGCACCAATTGCTTCCCGGCTCCCAGCATTCGCAATGATGATCGCCGTGCCAGTGATGTACACAACACGCAATAAGGCCTGGCGTCCGACAGTGCACGTGTTCGCATGTGCTCGGCGGATGACAGAACACTCGACCGGAGATTGAGTTCGAAATGTCGATCTAAAAAATCCAATAATTTTTGAGGAATATTTCATCCACGACAATACTGTCTATTTTACTTCGATAAAAATTAGCGTAACGAAAAATAATGTGATCGTCGCTTTCATTTCTCGCGTTCACATGATTTGCAGAAAAAAAAATGTTTTTTGTTAAAAATTTTCAAGCGATTTTATAATGTAGAGTTTGCTCAGAAGATGTCAGGTGACTTCGTCACATATTGTGTTTACGCTCGAATCGTCATGGCAATGTGTTCGTTTACAGTTTGGTTTTACTGTAGTACACAGTTTGTGTTTACGCGCGTGTATCACAGCAGTGTCACGCAACGCATTTTCTCGATGGTTTATGCCTTGATACTCCGCGACAAAAAATTTTTATCGCCCACGCAAATGTCTGTGTTGTTGTTCGTCGCAGAGCGAGAATTTCTTGGAGAGAAAATAGAAGTAAATCTGAACCCGAAACCAATATGGAGATTTGCTTGTTTTGTTTTCTTGAAAGTCGGGGTCGTGAGAAGCAAATACAGCAGTCGGACGTGCCGATCCGTGGCCCACTTACATCTAGAAATCCTATTGGCTTCGGGCTCATCCATATATGATGTCACCTGGCGAAAAGGAGGGATGTCGAAAATTTTTGAATTTTAGGTGACGCTACCTGTTAAAAGATACAGGTGACGGAAGCGGAGGAGAGAGGGGATCGAAAATTTTGAATTTTTAGGTGACGTCATATATGAATGAGCCCTTCAAGAAATGTTTTTGAAAAAAAATTTGTAGTTATGAATGGCCGTACACAGCCACGCTCTGTCAAAGCGCTCAAGGATTGAGGCTCAAAGCGCTTTAATTCTATGAGAACGTTAGAGAGCTTTTGGTCAAGTGCACAGCGCACGAATTTGTAAAAGCGCCACCTGAAACAACAACACGACGGGTTTTCGCTCTCTGCTGCAGCTTTGTGCAACGCGCGCAATATGAATCATTGGAACTGAGCACCCTAGAAAATCGCGATAATAGTTTGCATAGTTGAGCAGAACTTCGCGGCTACTCAATACAGCCAAGCACCTGACGATGAAAGCCTCTGCTCTCTGCAAAGGGACTACGCTCTGCGCCTGTACCGGTGAAATCGATATACACGTCTTTAGGATATTTTAGAAAAGGCTAAAAATCAGTTAAAACGAATTTTATAGGCATTTACTTTGTCAGCCTGGCATGGTATGATGCATCAGTCGTCGTGCGCACCAACGGAACAGCGCTTTGAGGACGACATAGTATAAGAACAAGCTTCGCCGATGGCATATGCTGCATCGTCAAAAGAGGCTCTCGTGTCTTTGTTGAGTACCACTTGGCTGCCGGGACTTTTCCACGCGGTTACACGTTCACGGAAAACAACAAACTTTCAACGTACGGCATCATCTTCAATCCACATCTTGTGTTCAAGTGGAAAATTGACCGAGAGATCGGATGGCACTACGCTAAAAATTCAGTTGACAACAATTGTGTAATAGCGTTACAGACGTTTCGATAAGCTTTTTCTCTAAGTGGTGCTAGCTATACTACGTGAACTATACGTGGAGAGTCGTCAAGTCAGTGTTTGGTCAAACCGCCAGTTGCGCGTTAGCATTGCAATATTGGCAGAAAATTTATTTTTTCCAAAAAGTTTTAGATGAATTTTCATTCATAAAATGCTGACAGTGAGCGGAATTTTGAAAGCAGAAGAAAGATTGACGGCGCTCATTATTTCAGCTGGCATTGGTGCATACGCGCCGTATAGCTTTAAGTTCAAAACTGCATTTACTAGAGAAAGCACACCAAAGAGGAACATCCTTTCTTTCAAGTTCTATTTGCCGGTAAAGCACTCAATTTTATGTCATTACCGCAAAGTTGAAGTACTAAAAACAAACAAAATATTAGCTTGCGTCATTGTCAGAATCCAGTCCTCTCAGGGACGACATCCGCTTGCGCTCTTATTGTAATCCTTTTAATACGCCGAGCGAAAATTGCGGCAATCATTATTTTACAAATCGTCGCCGGGTGAGGCAAAAGGCTGTAAAATATGTTTTTCACATCTTACTTCGCTGCGTTGCTGGCAGCGCTTTCACTGGCTTCGGGTCACCAAGTACGTGAAAATTAAAAAAATAATAATTTCGTTTTGCAGCAAACCTATTCTATTTATTGTACATAGGTTTGGAATCAGCAGGTGCCATCAACGTGGAACCAACAATTTCCACAGGCGTGGCCTCAGCAAGTTCCCCAAACGCAGACGTGGAGTCAGCAGCAACCGCAGACGTGGGGTCAGCAGCAACCGCAGACCTGGGGTCAGCAGCAACCGCAGACCTGGGGTCAACAAGTTCCACAAAGCTGGAATCAACAGCAGATTCAGCAAACTTTTGGCCAACAAGGCCCTCAGACTTTCGGCCAGCAGCAGCTTTCGCAAACGCCGCAGGTCGGAGGGTCTCAGGTTCCATCGCCAACTATAACACCGGATCAAGTAAAAATACGGGAAACTTACGGATAATGAAGGCGATAGTGTTCTAGTTTCTGAACAGGTGAAAAACGCTATAAATTTTATCAATTTAATAAAAAAAATACCAAAATATTTTTGTAAAATATTATTTAACAAACTCTCAGGAGATGAGTACACTTGTCGTTCTCGAAAGCAAAATAACTCTAGAAAAAAAAAAAAAAAACAAAAAAAAACGAATTTTGACAAAAAAAATTAAACTTTTTACTTTGAAATTTCGAAAGCTAACACGGTATGTTTAGGTTATTGTCGGCTGTGACGCTCCAAGAAACCAGCCGCAAGCAGGTCGCACCACTACAAAGCTGACCTGTCAGGTAAAAATTATGGTTTTTCAAGAAAAGCACATGTCGTTAATGCTAGTTTCCTCATTGAAGACGCTAATGAACTGGGCTCTCACCGCCCTCACAAACAGCAACGTCTGCATACGCAGCAACCTAAATGGCGGCTTTGGCGGACCTGGCGCTGGCGGAATGATGGGACCATCTCAAGGTGGCATGGTGGGACCTCCACCGCCTGGATTCGGACCACGGCCAGGCTTTGGCCCTCCGCCGGGCTTTGGCCCGCCGCCGTTTGGACAATTCCCTCAAGGAGGCAACACGAACAGCTTTGGCCAACAGACAGGTCGAAGAAGGAAACGACAAGTTGGCGCTGGATCAGCAAGTAGTTCTTTGCTTTTTTCTGTGAAAACCCTACTTTCGCTTAGTCGACTTTTGTACGCTAAAGGTACCTGCGGAAGAATGCCTGGGGCAGGAAACTGCGCGTACGGTCAGCAACAGCTAATCAACTCCCTATACATTGAATTCCTGTATCAAAATCAGCGTATTATCGCCACAAACGGAATACCGTCGCATCAGTATCAGGTAATTGGCAGACTTTTCAGTCATTGATGTTTCAAAGCCAAAACTGACTTTTGTACGTCAAATTTTAGACTGGCGCTCCATCGCCGAATCCGAATCCAGTGTGTGAATTTTATCGAGTTATGATACTTCCTAAAGCGCCTGCAGCACCACCAACACAGGCATCACAGGTGATTTTATAGCTAAAATGAATACTAGCCATATATGCCGGCCCAAAGGGCGAATGTTTTTAGCACCAAGACACGAATATGGGTCCAACTGGGGTATCAAACACAGGTTGCTATTTTAGACGTAAATTGTTAACTTAAAAACCTCTCATCATTTTCGCTAAACAGGCGGTTTCATTTTCAATCATAAGTCTGGTGAGCCGGTGTGCAACGTGGCGGCAATAGGCGAAGCTCCAACAATCGATCAATGTTCGGGTCATGCGTCGCCAATGTGCGAATACCACTATCATGCGATGCCCGCGCAGTCGTGCTTCCAGCAGTATCAGGACTGCGCTCTGCTCGGCTATTTGCTCGACGGTTATCCGGTTTACGGGTTTTGTCAAGGATGGATGAGTTGCTACGAGTAAGTTTATCTTTTTTACGGTGGTTAGGTTGTAAAATGAATGGCAATTTTAAAGGGAAATCTTATTTTTCTTTTGAGCTTCCCGTTTAATGAGAAATTTTAAAATTTTGTTTAACTTATTAACTAAAATTTCAAAATCAATTTAAAATTCAGCGATTTTGGATTTATTAACCCTGTTTGTATTTTTGACACTTTGCTTTGCTTTGTTTTCATTTTTTTCCAGCTTTTAAATTATTATTTTTCTTACTTTAACGTTTTCTCTATCAGTTTCCGTCTGGCACTCTTTCAAATTTTTCTTCGCCTTTGCAGAATCAAAGACAAAACGACAAATAAAACGTCAAGCGTCTGGAACGGTCCACGAATGGTGACGATATTCAACGGGTGTTCTGTAACAGACTACGTATACAACGAGGCTAACCGCCAAAGTGGCGCATGCAACCTCGACGACGCAAATGGACGCGTCTACAACGGGCAATATTCGTACTTCTTCACGAAGAATTTTCCCTACATTATGCCCAGATATGCGGGTACTCCTACGTCATTTTGCAGTCTTCCCGTTAGTTGAGACCCGTTATGAGTTGAAAATAAAATGTTTCCCCTCGCACATAAAGAACTATTTTCTGACGAGCAATAATTTTCGAGTGCTGATGATTACGATTGTATTTTACATAAGAAAAGCCGCGAAGTTCTGCTCAACTATGCAAAGTACACTGTGAATACGGCACTCAGAATTTGCGGGCTTTGTAAATCCTGCGCAGTTACTTGAGAATCAGAAAGCATGAGTTTTGCTCGTAGTACTTGTTTTAGTTACAGAAAAAAAGTGTTTAAAAGACGCCTCGCAAAAAACCGACAGGGGCATAGTCAGCGGAGACGCTGCGAAACTCGATTTTGAGTTTTCGATGACACATTGTAAAAGGGTCGACCCTGCACCAGGAACCAAAGACCGTTTGTCGATATCTCGTTTCTGCGATTTTATTACGATTTTTCGAAGTTTCGATTTTATTTGGGAAGCGCAAAAATAGCACTTTTTGACGTTCTGAGATTTTTTGAGTACTTTAAGAGTTTTGTTTCTCAAAATGTTATAAAGAATTATAGCATCTACGCAAATTTAAAGTTTTCTCAGATTAAAACTTTAACAGATATACCAATCTCTACTAGAGTTTCCTTTGCCTTTATTCAGCTGACTTCGCGTTTTTTGGCTGGAAGCTGAATTTCACTGCGACTAGTTCGTCATATACACGGTACCCGAAACTGGAAGTTTTCTTGTGGTTCACCGAACTCGGCGACGTAGTCGGTTCAAGTTTGGACAAAAAACTCTTGCAGGATGTTTACTTGCGTTTTTTTTTCAAGACCTCGTGCAGCCTCAACTTCGCGCAAATTCGCCGCCCAAGGTTGGCGCCCACATCTTCATCGTCGCCATAGCGGTTGGTACAGCTGAGAAGAAATTTCGCACATTCCTTCGCGTCGGCTGCCGATGGCGACGACGTCGATGACGAGTTTGAGGAAAAGAAGACGTTTTGCTCTAGCCGCATGAGCACTGACGTGCAGAAGTAGAGCGTTCGGAAGTCTCGGTGGCAATGCAGATACGTCCGCGGCGGCCCGTCAACCTCAGATCATATTGAGGGGTTGGCGGCGCTTTGGAGATTGCTCGCGAGAGTCAGCTGCACAGTTACTTTCTCACCGACAGACGATTGGAGAATGTCGCTGCTCTTAAGGGCGAGCAGAGCGACGCAGAGGACGAAGACGAGGGCCGAGAGTTTTGCCTCGATCGACGTCAACCTGACGGTTGTTGGCAGAAGATGAAAGTAGACGGCGTGCGAAGGCGTTGGCATGCTGTGCTTAGAGGCTCTGGTGATGGTGTTGGTTTGCTCCACTGGCGTTCGTCCAACTGCCCGCGCCTGGTGACAGAGGAAAATACAGCAAAAAATGGCGTAAGCGGTCGTAAACGTTGCTAACTGTACGAAAGATAGAGCAGAATCGTGCAGACCTGCAAATGATCCAACAAGCCGTCCCTTCTTATCTTTATCCTGCCAAACGGAGCGATGCGAACACTAAAAAGCTGACTGTTCAGATTTGTTAAAATAATTTACAAAATTTTCTCCAATCCTCCCCGAATCTACCCACTCTGAAGCTTGCCACCCAATCCCAGCCGACCACAGTTGTCGGACACCAGAAGATCATAGTACAGTAAGTTTCTTGGGAAGGTGTTTCAGCGTGTTCCGTGCTGTTTCCTAATGCTCTACCAGTGCTTCCAATAGAGACCGGTTTGGATCGCTCTTTACGGTTCGGTCGGTACGACTACCCTACGGAAATAACGTCGGGACTCCCTCCCCAAACTCTGATGAATGTACAACCAGGTAGCGTCGTGCTTTGCCGCTGAAAACGCTCGTGTTATAGAAGGCAATAAAACAGATTACAAACATTTATCTGGATCTCAGCTCCTTCATCGTAATCTATGCTTGCTAATAGAAAAGATCCAACAGGAGCAAGGTAGTATCACGCACACTGTCCTTTGCTAAGCCGTCATTTGTAACGTGTTATCAGCTCGAACTGTCCGGCGAGTTCGTTGAGTCATCGCTTGCAGCAGACACGTCCGACGTATCAGACGCGTCCGCTACGTTTGATCCATCAGTAACATCCGGCACATCAGGAGTGTCCGTTTGAGCCACCGGTGATGCGTCTGGCGCATCAGGTCCGAGCGTATCTGGATCATTGGCTGGCGTCTCCGTTTGATCCGTTGGCGTGTCAGGACTATCCGGCATTTGTCCTGGGCTTGCCGCTGAGGTGTCGGGGATGTCCGGAGTATCAGGGCCATCTGGCATTTGTCCTGGGCTCGCCGCTGAGGTGTCGGAGATATCCGGAGTATCGGGTACCTGTGTTGGATCAACTGGTAACGAGTCTGGATAATCCGGGATCGCCGAGGCGTCCGCCGCGTTTGTCGGACTGAATGGCGATGTGTCGGCACGACACTGACAACTCTCGACGTCGTCCTCGTTCCGATGACACCACGTGCCGTCTGCGCATTGGCCGACGCAGTAAGAGACTCCACTGGAGTCCTGTTGGCTAGTACAGGGTGTATTCGCATATTGATCACCACCAACGACGCTCCCGTTGACAACCGACGCCGTGAGAAAAGCGACAATGAAGAACACCGTTACAAGCATGATAGATTTTTGTATCCTTTGGGAAAGAATAAAAGTCACGTGACTGTAACAACGAGATAAAATCAGAAAACTTGGTACAACATAGAAATTTTTGAAATTACAAAATCAGCATTTTTTTCTCGCTACGACGATGCTATGGAAAAAAACACGTGACTTCGATTTTGAGGGCAGTTTAGACACAGTGTTTCATCTCCCTGAATTTTATGAGAAACAGATGAGCTTCGCGCGGCTTAAAAATTGTGCATTACGCGCATACGTAGCATACGTAATGGATAATGGAGCATTGTATGGGGTCTTGCTAAAAGATGTGAAACGTGGCTTTATTGCTCTTCGGTAAATCTCGAACGGCGGAGTGCACCGTGCTATCGGATTTCACAGCTGAACGGCACTTCAGCGATGTCTTGCGGTTCAAATTTCAGAACGCGCGTTCACACTGCGATCATGATGGGGCTAGAATTTGATTTTGTGAGGAAAGACAGTTGCGGTACAATCCCAACCGCTCAAGAGGCATCGCAAAGAGAAAAACAATTGATTGTGTTTAGCAATAATTTAATAAATATTTTTGACTTACTTATTTCTGCACTTCAGCTTTTATAGCATTGCGGTCATTAAATTAAATGTGCAAAGCGCCGTCACGGCAGTTTATACACTAACAAGAACAAGCCTAAAACATCCGGTGCAATATTCTGTTTTACAGCTAGTGTTTTTTCCGGCAAAAACGGAGAAAAAAAATTTCCGTTTTCCGCAATTTTGGGCGGAAACGAAAACACGAAAATGTTTCGGTCGCGTTTAAAAACGGAAAAAATTTCCGATTTTTTTCCGCGTCACCAGTGTAAATTTTCTGCATATTTTTAGCACTTTTATAAACAAAAATTGATTTCATGGATAGCAAGATCTTAGTTCTATACGACAGCAACGCTTCGCGTTTTAGAAAAACAAGAAAAAGTGTCAAAAATGCACGAAATTGGTGCGCTTTTGAATGGGTAAGAAACAAAAGAAAATTGAAAACAATTTCTTTTCCGACCCTGGTCGGAAGCACAAAAAAAACATTTTTCAGACGTATCGTAATGTAATGTTTGTTTTACGACGCCGGTCGCGTTCATGCGCCGAACGTTCGCGATAACGTCGGGCTGCCAGTCGACGCCGAGAACGCACATGCCTGGCCTCGCGTGCGAGGCGAATACGATGTTCTCGAGAAGCGTCGACTGCACAAAGGAGGATCGGCAATTGAAGAGCGGCAGAAGATGATTCGGTGTGATTTTCAACGATCGACCGTTTGCCGTTTTGATCAGGAGAAACTCGGCGACAGTGTGAGGATTACGATGAAGGAAGTGGCGGATCGGCGAGTAGACGCCGTTGACGTTCGAGGAGTGCGAGGTGAGAATTTAAAGCATTGTAAATCAAAACCGAATAAAGATGAAGGAGAAAGCTTCTTAGCAATTTGCGTAACTTTAGCATAACAAAAGCTTTATATTTGCACTGAAATTTTCTTTAGTTTTTTGAAGATGAAAATTATTTGAAAATTCAAATTTAAATTTATTTAAAAATTCAAATGTTTAAAAAAATTAGTAAAATAAGAAATTACAAAAACAGCAAGTAACAAAACTTCATTTTCAAATATGCCGGTGTTTTTATTTGTTCAGTATCTCACCTCATCACCGATTTGCAGCATATCCATACGAACTGTTTCTGTTCTCGTGTGCATCTCTGTTTCAGCAATGAAACAGCCAGCTGCAGCAACTGCTGCTCTGCCGTCGCCCTGACCTTTACCCCTTTTGTCTGAAACATTCAATCCGGACTTGTACCAATGGTCTAATATGAAAAACCAAACTCCATCATTTATCATACCTCCGCCATCCTTTCCGTGCCCTTTTTCTGCAAAAGAAATTTATGCGATTACGCACTTGAATATTGGCCTGTAATTACGTAAAAAATTTTCTCCATAAAAACCACAAGTTTTGGGGCTCCCAACCCTTCTTTCGTTCTTGTAGTTCCCGTTAAAAATCTTTGGGGTATGTTCTTTGTATTTTTGTCCCCGGTTGCAAAGAATATGCGATGCTGCTAAAATATTTGTTTAAAATAGTTGAATTTAAAAAATTAAAGACGTACCGCTACTGCCGTCACGATGTCCATGTTCGCTGTTGCGGGCTTGATGATGTCCGTTTTGTTTGTCATTTGCGCGGTGGTCGCCCCTTTCTTCACCGCTACTGCGACCGGCGTGTTTGACGTTTTTTTGGCCATGTTTTCCTTTGTCTGAATGATTGCTGTCGCTTTTAGCCTTTTTGCTATTGTCATCTTTTGCACCATTCTTTGCGTGTGTTTTTCCACTTTTACTTTTTAATTCTCCTTTGCCAGAATCGCCTTTGTTTTGAGCTTTTCCACCGTTATCGGTTTTTACATCATCTTGTTTCGCATGACTTTTTGCAGAGTGGTCATCTTTTCCACTGTGGTCACTTTTTCCTTTGCCTTTTTTGACTTCGTATTTTCTTTCGACGCTGTTACCGCGGCCGTCGTGGTGCCCTCTTTCGTGGTCGTGCTCGCCGCTGTGACTGGTGTGTCCACCTTTCGCGCCGTGGCTTCCGGATCCACTGCCAGCGGAACCTCCGTTTCCGTGACTTCCACTAGTACCGCTTGAATCGCGGCTGTTGTCGGAGCCACCGGCGCCAGAGTTACCGCTGGAAGAACCTCCACTACTGCTGCTGCCGGAGCCACCGCTGCCACTTCCATGGCTTCCACTTCCAGAACCTCCACTTCCATGACTTCCGCTACTGCCGCTTCCCGAATTTCCACTGCCGTGGCTGCCGCTTCCAGAACCTCCGGAACTGTGGCCTGCACTGCCGCTTCCAGAACCTCCGAAACTGCGGCCTCCACTGCCGCTTTTTCCGGAACCACTACTACTACCGCCGCTGCCTGAGCCGCTGGATCCGTGGCTTCCGCTACCTGAGCTACTAGACCCATGTCTTCCACTACCACTTCCGGAACTTCCAGATTCATGTCCTCCGCTTCCAAAAGCTCCAGATCCGTAGCTTGCGCCGCCACTTCCTTCACTGCCAGAACCACTTCCGCCGCTGCTTGAGCCGCCAGTTCCGGAACCGCCGCTTCCATGACTTCCGACATCGCCACTTTCAGAGCTTCCACTTCCTGTGCCACTTGAGCTTCCGCTGCTTCTAGAGCCCCCACTTGAGGAGCCTCCGCTGTTACTGCTACTGCTGCCAAAGTTTCCTATACCACCGGTACCACTTGAGCCACTGCTTCCGCTGCCTGTGCCACTAGTGCCACTGGTGCCGCTCGAGCCGCCGGAAGTGCCACCACTGCTTGCGCCGGCACCGGGTGAGCCAGGCTTTACGTGATGGCTGTCATCTGTTTTAACCGTTGTGGGCGCGGTCGTCGTTGTGGTGGTCGAAGTGGTCGAGCGGCAAACCGTCATGCAAATTACGAAGTCGATGGTTTCACTAAAGAATGTTCGAAAAATAGTTATCTCGGGAATAAGACAGCTTTTCTGACGTACCCTTTCTTTATAATTTGTTTGACGTATTGATTGGGCACAGCCTAAAGCAAAAAATTTTGTAGTTGATTTGGATTGAAAACCGAAAAGAGCATTTGGTATGAACTTACTGGAATGGCATCGAGCTCACAGGTGTCGAGCTGTACTCGGTCGCCGTCGAGGCCGTCACCGCTTGACGGTGGCGGCGGACCGCCACCACCGCCAGCCGCTGGCTTTCCACCAGGGCCAAGCGGCAGTGCTGCTGCCGAACCGAGTTCGCTTTTCCCATGTGGCGAATGTTTTATGTGTCTTGCGGAGATCGTGACGACGAAACAGGACGTATCGATAAACTCCTGTGGAGCAGGGCTTAGATCGCAACACGTTTCTTGGACTCTGAAACAATAGCGCATGTTTAGGCTGCAAACTGGTATGATGCTACACACATACGACGACACAGCATAACTAAATTTGTTGAGCGCTTTTCTGTGCCGATGGAACTAAATTTCATGAAACTAAAGTTTTGAACTCCATGACTCGTTGTCCGACTATTTTCTTGCAAATAATTTTATTTTTTTTTACACTGCCATAATCTTAGTGCAGCCTGCTGCTTTCTGTAAGGGATAAGACAATTTGTTGCGATTTTGTGGCCCCGCCAGTGTAGCGTTGCACGCTAAATCCGTCTGCGTGTCCGCGTATTTTACAAAATGTTGCACGTCAGAAAAATTTGAGTTTTATGTTTTTAAATGTAATACACATGTTAAATATTTAATAAAAAATAATATTTAGACTTTTAGTTTTATATCTGCAGTTTATATTTTATTTACAAAGTTTTAAAAGATCGATTTTGCATATTATAAAAATTTACGCTATAACCGCAAAGCCAGACTACGCTCTCCTTATTAGGCCGCACGTCTTTTTGGAAGTGTTCTCCAATCTCGTGACGTCATCTACGTGTATTCCAGCTAGAAACTCACGGTTGTTTAAAGCCCTTGACCCCCGACATGAACTCGAATCGACCCATACATTGACTCTTCTGTGAGTACGTGCACGTCTAGGCGAGAGCGATACCTTTAGTAACCGAAGTTGGGCTAAAAAATCGCTACTCACCAGTCTTTGATTGCAAATAATCTGCGCCGTACACCTCATTCAAACACGCTTGTTGGGATAGATGTCGTGAACGCCGAGAATCTCGTCTGGCGCACACCGATAGGCGTCCTCCTCAGGTCTTCGTTTCGGCGGCGTGCTTTTCTTGATGGCGCTTGCAAGTTTTGTATTTTTGCTCGCACCGGAACGGCGAAGGGTAGGCGGCGCCCGTTGGACAATCTTCGCTAGTGGGTCAATTTTCAACGCGCTCGGCGACCAGTCGTCGGCGCTCGCAAGGGCGACCAAGCCAACGACGATAAGGGCGCACGGGGAGAACATATTGCAGATTCGATCAAGTTTCTGGAAAAGTTTAGGGCAAGGGATAACGAAGAGTACTCAGCGAGCTGTCTTTCTCTCGTAAAAGAATCGAATTAACCTTCATCCACACACCTCTGGACCAGCACAGGGCTAGTTTTTGGTCCACGGACCACAAAATTTTTGGTCCAAGATTTGGTCCAAT
>JAQGBB010000676.1:0-17321 GCA_034691745.1 Prismatolaimus dolichurus
GCAGGCGTCGTGGTGCTGACCGGCAGCAAATTCTCATCGGTGGGGCGCGTCGTCGGCGTGTGCAGTTGGTGTGTCTGGAGAATTGGAAAAAATCTGGCTTCTTTATTCGTGTGTATTGATAGGCTTGGTATGTTGGCAGCTGGCGAGCAGTCTTAGCTTGAAAGAGCTTGCTTTTTGGGGCGGATGTGAGGAGAAGGAAAAGGCAGGGATAACATGTGTCGTTTGCTCCGTCTGGGCTGGGTGGGATTGACTATTTTTTAGTCGATGTTGGTGAGAATGCTTCTGTTTTTGGTGATCGTCGCAGGAAGTAATCGAACTTGTTCAGTTCGTTCTCGATATGTTAGTTTAGGTAAATAGGTAGTATGGCATTGTTTTCATGCTTTAGTCAACTCTAGATGTCCTCGTTTTTCCATGCGTGTCGACACTCGTCTAGCTAGCGGGTTATTTTATGAGTTGTAGTGCAGATGCGCAAACATTACAGGTTTGGTGTTGTTTCATTGATAGTATCAGCTTTTTAATAAAGACGAACAAATGTTCATTGCGTGTGACCCTTGTAGAAGCAGAAGAAGACCGTCGGCAATGGTGCGCAAGCGACGGCGACTAACTTGAAGCATTTGGAGACGTCGCTGCGAACGAACAGCATCGAGTACGTGCGGGTTTTGTGCTGTGTCGGTTTTATTGCGTTTTTAATTAATACATGCGACAGCCGGCTAAATGTGTGCGTAGTACTGTACTGTACGTAGCTACAGTACGGCGTAGCTACACTTTCAACTGCTGGAGGTGCGAACAAGGCTGATCGCTTGGGGTCATAGTACTCATTCGCGTTGATGTATAACGTAATTTGATTTTTTTGTCGTCTTACCGCAATTAGATGGACATCGATGTGCCTGTCTATTGCATGCGCTGAAGAAGCGATGTAGTTTTTTACGATGTGTAGTCACTCATTTTTTAATAATGGATGTCAGTGAATTTTTGAGCGAGTTTTCTCATGTTTTTTTCGTCTTACTCTCTGTGTAGATGGGTGAAAGTCTTTCTGGACGACGAGAATCGTGGATTAGACATTTTGGTCGCGTACTTGACGTTCGTCCAGGATGGCGTCTTTCTCCAGTAAGTGTGATGGATCGTGCTCTTTTTTAAAAGTATATGTACGATCAGCAGGATGTGCTGGCGGGGATGTAGACTGTCCTAGAATAGGTATTACGCGAGACTGACGGAATTGTTTTCTTTTCAATGGGTTGCACAAACAGTGAACGCACAGTGTGTGCACCCCTTGCGACTGTCAAGTCGGTTATTTTCTTGCAGCGAGATGATCGGTTTGATTGAGGCAAGAAACGTGCGTATCGGGCGCTGTTCGGTGCAGATTTTTATTTTCCAGTGCAGTAGTCTGTTGAGGTATTTTTTCGTTATTGGATTAACACGTTTGAGCCAATAGGGTCTGTCTCTAAGTGAGGCAAGGAAGTGCGGAATAGAATGCGATTTATCGGTCTCAATCGCTAAATAATAGAGTAGCTGAGTTTGGGTTTGAAGCGAGGTCAGGCTTGCATTGTAAGCATGCACCATATGTGTATACGTAAAGCTGTTTGCACACGCTGGTTGGGGAGACGTTCGTTATGCAAGAGCGGCGCCGCCGTCCGCGCGGATGTGCGGAAGGGCGAAGGACGAACGATGGGAGGACGAGTGAACGACTGAAGGAAGCTCGTTTATCTCCTTTTTGAAAGTGAATGGGTTTTGTTCGCTCATGCGGAACTGAACCGATTGGAGGGAATTGGCGAGTTGTGTCCGTGAACAGCATGTGTAGCGCGTAGGTGGGTTGTGCGACGTAGTTGCGGGGGAAATTTGATAGCCGGACCGATGATCTGTTACAGTTGTGATCCAATTTTCTGCCGTGAAATATGAGGGAAGCGCCAAGCGCGATTGAGGGAACGAAAGAACAGCTTTTTTAGTCGATTACGTAATGGTAGAGAGCACATGCAGGCTTGGTATTGTGGGGGACAGGTCTTTTCTTGATGGATGTGTATTGTGTGCATTGCTTACTATATCGTTCTTTGCTGTCCCTTGCTAGTTTGCCTCAAGCACAGCAGCTGAACGGCGACGTGTTTGAGGTGAATGGTGTCGGCACTTCGTATCCATCGTCGTCATCCCCGCACAATACATCCTCGTTGTCCCGTGCTTCTAATGGATCACTCGACACGTCGCTCACGCTCAAGCCGCGGACGTTTAGCACTGGCGGGGGGCGGACGGCGTCGAAACATGCGGCACTCTCGGTTGTCGACGCGGAAAACGATGTCCATATTTGCGTTCAGTGCCTTCGAGCCATCATGAACAACAAGGTAGCTAGTGTTTAAGGTGGAGTTCGGATTTAAAGAAAACAGTGGGACGTTGTTTATATTGCGAATACTTGCGTAATTGAACTAGATTCTCCGTGTGCGTTCTGCGTTTTCTAGAACGGTTTTAATCAAGTCTTTTCCCATCCGGAGGCGATCTATTGCATTGCGAGGAGTTTACTGCATCCTAGTTTGAGGTAAGACGTGTATTGAACTGCGTGATGTCCGTTTTGCTTGAGGATGGAGCTATAGAAATTATGTCGTGCTGATTGTACGAACGGTCTGACAGTGCTTGGCGACGATTGATATCTTCTCATTTGTGTGCGTTGTTGAAAATGGGCGTTTATGTACGCGTATTATCGGTCTGATGTGTTCCATCCGTGACAGGCGCGCGAACGCTGAAATAGAGTTTTGTAGTTTGGTTTTTTCTGTCTGTGCAGAACGAAGGCGCTGGTACTCGAACTGCTAGCTGCCGTATGCCTCGTCAATGGTGGACATGATTTGATCACGCAGGCGTTTGATCGATTCCGTGAGGTGAGACTGATTTCGCTTTGGTTTTAATTGCAGTGCATTTTCCTTATTTCGTGGGCATGTTAGACGTTGTGTGTGTATGTCTGTCTGTGTATGTATGTGATGAATACATGTGCTTTCACTGATTATTTGTTGTGACTATTTTAGCAATATCGAGAACATCATCGATTCGAGACACTGCTTTTCATGTTTGTGAATCAACCAGAATTTCATGTCGATTTCATGGTGAGCTACACGAGAGGCAAATTGCGACTGCTTTGTTTATGATGCACGTGAGACTATCTTTTGGTCGTTTCAGGTTACTTGCATGCAATTCATCAACATCGTTGTACACTCGGTGCCGGACTACAACTATAGGGTGTTCTTGCAACATGAGTTCACTTTGCTCGGATTGGACGAGTTTCTAGAGGTATGCATCTCATCAGCTGGTGCATTGATTTATGTTTCAAGATGACGCTACTTCTAGAAACTCCAATCGACGGAGAGCGAAATGCTCCAGACACAGATTGCTGCTTACTTGAACAATATGACGCACGTTGCTCAACTCCAGGAAGATTCGGATCATCGGCTATTTGCTCTTCAGCGTTGTAACGAGCTCGAAGAAGAGTTGTCTCGGGTGAGGAGGGGTGCAAGTTGGAGGGTTAAGGTACCGAAGCACTAGAGGGAGATGATCCCCCTTTAAACTGATTCGCTCTCGCTGGGCGTTAGTGTACAGCTGGTTAGGGCAGATGTCTTTACTGAAGGCGGTAGACATTTTTGGCTAGACGATGGGTTGTCTTGAATTGGGGTTGAAACACTGTTGAGCTGACCAGCTTAAACCTGTTTTCGGGGATTGGACAGGTTTTGCACCTAGGTTGACTCAACCGACTAAATGTAGGTTAACCAGTCATTATTGATTTTTTTTCAATTTGTGGCATAAAATTTCGTTGACCTAGAGAATAATGTGGTTTATTTTCTAGTTACGTGAACGGTGTCAAGAAATCGAAACTGATTATATGTCGAAAATTGGTGAGTAGAATATTTTTATCGATGACTCCATTTCATTCGGCAACGTTTTGTACTTTCAGTCCAACTCGATAATCGAGTGATGGACGTTATGCGAGAGCGGGATGCATTGATGGTATGCGTTGTTAGTCTGAAAGGTGTACTGTACGGTATATTAAGACTGGTGAAACGGGTTACTGTTGGAACAGGCGTCACATCAGAGAACGGATGTCGAGGTTAACACACTGCGGAGGGAGATGACCAAGAAGGAACTGGAAGCGAGACAACAACAGAGCAAGTTGGAGGCGAGGATTCAGGAGTTGGACGCGATGCAGAAGTCGATGAAAGGTACTACTGTAGTTGGAAAAACAGGAGGTGGACGTTTTTTCGGTTTAGCTGCGCGAACGAATGTGCCGGTGGTGCCGAAGCGGTCGGACTCGTTGCGGGAACAGCAAGAGAGTGTTTCTGTTGTTGTTTCGAATGGGACTGACGGGCAGGAACAACAGATGCAGCAACAGTCTCCGAATGGCATTCCTGCGCCACCGCCGCTGCCGCCTGTAGTGGAGGTTGCGACTGGTGTGTATTACTGTTGTGGAGTTGGATGGGGCTTTTCTATTCGGTTTATGGTTGGCGGTTGCAGCGTTGTACGAGCTTTGCATCTGGGAATGCGGTGTATTGATCTGTACAAAAGGGGGCTTGAAGCACTGTTTTTATAGATTATATATTTTGGATATTTATTTATTTATTTTTACTTATATTTATTTATTTTTACTTATATTTTTATTTATTTTTACATATATTTTTTTATTTATTTTTACATATATTTTTTTTACTTATATTTTTATTTATTTATTTTTACTTATATATTTATATTATTTATTTTTACTTATATTTTCATTTATTTATTTTTACTTATATTTTTATTTATTTATTTATACTTATATTTTTATTTTATATATAAATAATTAAAATGAAATTGGTGAGTGCAAATGGAGAAAAATGATTATTTTTACAAAAGCATCTGATTTTATAGCCGGAGTTCCTTCTCCACCACCTCCGCCGCCAGTATTGCCGAAAGCTGGCGCACCCCCTGCACCTCCGCCACCGCCGCCGCCCATTTTCGGTCTAGTACTTGCAGATTCTGGAGGTGAGTTTGTTCTATGTGCACAGTAGATTGGATGTACTCTGTTTGTTCTCTAGTGATGACTATAAAACGCAAGATTCAGACCCGTTATAAACTGCCGAATTTCAACTGGCTTGTCCTCAATCCGAATCAAGTTAGAAATACTGTCTTCTCTGATCTGGACGACGAGAAGATTATGGATGTGGGCATTATTTCTTGTTTGTTCTTTTTTGTCGTTTTATTTGGCTATTTGATTGTTTAGCGTATTGATTTTGATCGGTTTGAAGAGTTGTTCAAAACCGGTGTTTATCCTTTCGGTGATCGTTTGATGAACGGTGATGGAGATGCTGCAGACGCGGGGTTGAGCTTGTCGCGGTCGGCTAATTTTGGACATAAGAAGGAGAGTTTGACACTTTTGGAACATAAACGGTTGAGGAATCTTGGTTAGTTTCTTGTATATTTTACGTTTTATGTGTTATTCATGTGGGAATTGTAATCGGGTTTAGCTATCACGAAGAGGAAACTGGCCATGGAACCGGCGGATGTTATTCGGGCTATCAATAAGTAAGAGTGCGGGATGAAAAATTTTTTTAATTGAAATTGAATGATAGTACTATTGGAAGGAATGGATTTTGGGGGAATTTTAGTCTGGATATGACACCCACTGGGGGCTTGAGTCTGGAAAATGTCGATATTTTACAACGGGTTTTACCCACGCCCGATGAGGTCAAGGCTTATAAGGAGTACGAAGCGGCCGGGAAACCACTTGAGCAACTTTCCGATGAGGATCGTTTTATGATGCAGGTATGTGCACTAAAGTTGATGCAATGTTCTTGCATTTTTTGGCGTGTGAATTGGTACTGGCTCTGTGTGTAGGCGAAGTTTGTTCGAATTGAGGTTAGAATTGTTTTAGTGTTGAGAAAAGAAAGTTTATTTACAAGAAAATTTCACTCACGGCCATTGGCGCAGTTCTAATGTACTCGGATGTTTCCTCTTCGTTTGTTGCCACTCGTTGGTATTCTTCGTGGGTGTCCAATGCGGTGCTACCGTTTAAGTGGTAGACCGTCGTTTGCCATGCGTCGTCTGGTCCGGCAGTTAGATTAGGCAGTGAATCGTACGGTGTTGGGGATTTCTCGTTTGCAATTAGGTTTGTTTTTGTTATCGATTCGGTTGAGGCGGTACATTGTGGTTGTGTCGCACGAGGTTTGATTCTTGTTGCTGTTGATCTTGTGCGACGCTCGGAACCCCCGCATGACCAGAGCCGTTGGATTGCTTTGCGAATTGCGCGGTTCCAGACGTAGTAGATGGGAAGACGAATTGCGCAGGTTAGAATGACCAGGATGCTACTCACGTCGGCGGATAGCATGTAGAATTCACCGTGCTTTAGGTTGAGGTAGTCTTGACCGTAGACTTGCTCCAGTGACGAGACGAGCACGTTTAGGGTGTTGGCGATTAGGTAGCAACTCACGATGGCGACCATTGCTGCTGTTGCACCGCGGAGATCTGGCGAGAGGCAAGAGTAGGTACAGTGATAGTGGATCAGGGTTTTCATCAGGTTTTAAAAGTCTTAAAAAGGGCTTAGAATTCGGGGATAATCTTAATTATTCTGACCCGAACCCCAGGTGGGAAAAATCGACCAAAACTAATTCGAAATCGTCCAGCAGTTGTTTTCATAGGTATTTTTATGTCAAAAATTTCGCTGCTCGCTTCGCTCGCGGCATGAGTTGTAATGTATTCAGAGATAACATCCCGATTTTCGCATCGATAGGTTGCAATTTTGACCTTGGTTAACTTGGGCTTGCTTTAATTATATGGTCTTAAAATTTTGAAAAAGGTCTTAAAATTGAACGACTGATTTTTGGTGGGAACCCTGGTGGAGACGGTCATTCTTTTATTGATAAGAAATTTGTCAAAAGTTTTACCCGCACTGAGTGGTTTTTCTGTGCAGCTCACCTTTTCGACGAGCGCGTTCCGTTTCGTCCGTCTCCTCTTGTGCCTGTACGAGAACGTTGTTGTTAGCCGACGAGGCGAAGGATGACGCAAACTGCGGTTGTTTCTTAGGACTTTGCCGTTTCGGTTTCGCCTTGCGCTTTTGCTTGTCCGACAGCGGCGATGCTCGAGCACCAGTGGATTTGCAGAGCAGTGGAGTTAGCTTTGTCGCCGTACTTGTATTGTCTCCTGTTTTATCGTTGTTAACTACGACGACGACTGTCTCGAGTGCGTGCACGCTCGATTCGGCAAGCGAAAGCCGCTTCTTCTGAATCCGCTCGATGCGGACAGTTCGATAGAACTCGTAGACGATTAGCACGTTGACGAGCAGGAGGGCACCGAACGGGAAGTAACACTGCAGGATGGGTAGGATCCAGAATTTGAACCACTTGTAGTCGAGGTTCTCGAAGAACGCTGTGTTCGGTAGGCTCACGTACGCGAATGTACCGAAACACTCGTCTGTGTACTCGGTTGTGAGCTCCCAGAAGGAGGAGACGCGAAGTGCTGTTGCACCGATTACGATTATCGCGATTGTTGCGTAACGGTGGTGCTGGGTACACATTAGACGGCGTGTGGAACGGCGAAACCAGGAGGAGAACGCGGAGATAGGAGCTATGTAGAATAGAAAGAGTTTTGGCGCAAATCAGTGGAGAGAGATCTTTCCTCCCCGTGTGAACTGTGTAAACTGCGTTTTGTAACTATACTTGTTCCTGCTTGGAAGAGCGACGACGCTTTCTCGTCGGCGTAGCTTGTCGTCGATAGGGCGGTGAAATAACGGTCGGTGCTCGCCGCCAGGATGAGATAGGTTTGTGCCACTGGCCACGCCTAGTGAGTTTGAGGAGAGAGTTGGGGAGTTTCGGTTGGTTCACCGAGTCAGACCTGAAGGCTTACCTGTCCGAGCATGTAGAGATGCGGCGCGTAGTGGTGCCAGAGATAGTAGAGCGATTTGATGTCGTAGTATTCAGCGACGAAGATGACGCACATGAGGAAGATGTAGTTGAGCTGAAAGCCGAGGTCGAAGATGGCAAGGATGAGGAAGTAGATCTGATTCGTTTCTGTGTTGAAGTAGGACGGGTTTACTGTGTGGGAATTATGGAGAAATGATATTGTGAACGTACGACGGAGTTTTCTTTGAGCGAGAACGAGCAGAAGGGCGCTGTTGGCGATTATTCCCGCGACGGCGACGGTGCCACCGAATAGGATGACGAGAATGAAGCGCATTTCCATGTCTGCAAAAAGCAAATGGAGGAAATTTCGAGAGTTGGGCAGATTCTCGGGCTAGACCTACGCATGAATTGCTTCTGAATTTCCTCCTCCTTTTCGGCGCAGGTCAGGTTGTGGCTCCCGTTGTTCTCTTCTGCGGAGAGGATCGTCATAAAATCGTCCAACTCCGCGGTGGTTGTGTTTTCTATTGCAGCCATTTTTTATGCTGTTGAAGCTCTCGGAGTTGGTTTACGTTGTGTGCTCAGCTTGGAGCTGAGCTCGCTTTCCACGCCGCGAAGGACGAAAGGAATCAGCTGAGTGAGGCGGCGCCTGCAACCGAGGGATGATGAGAGATGCGGTGCTCGCGGGAGTGCTTCGATATGATATAGATGAGAGAGAAAGTTTGATGGATTTTATACTTGCGCTCGCTTTGCGCACATTCGGACAGATAAATGTGTGAGGGTGACAAAGGAATTCGAGTAGCTCTTTCCGATAAAGTGAGTTTGAGGGCGTGTGGATTCGGTGTCGGCTTTTTTTCGTGCCTCGATAAGTAGCTTTTTGGGAGGAGAAAAAGGCTGAATTCCGTCGGGCTTCGCATCTGGCTTTACATTGTTGCGCCACTTCAACTTGTGGCAAATTTGCGCTTCTATGATTAGAACGCATGCGTGACTGAGTGAGGCACAAGTTTATACATGTTGGCGATCCGAAAAAAGAGCAGTGACGAGAGGGACATGAATTCGGGCTTGAGAGCGACAGGTCGAGCGCGCATGTGTGGGCACGCTGGTATCAGCCGATTTATGTCGTAAGGTGATCCGAAAGTGTGCGGGACGTCAATCAATACGCAATAGTTGCGCGCTATTCCGCTGACGATCTGGACTAATATAGGCGAAGATTTCTTTTCCGTTTCTCGCTTGCTCTTGCCGTCTCATACCTGGTGCGTGTTAGCTGCCGTGAAAGATGGCGTTTTGGAGGTGTGAGTTTAGCTTCTTTGCACATGTGTAAGAGCGAGAAGCAATGGGCGTAACTTTTGGATTAATAGTTTGACGTTTCAACGAATGCTAGCTTTTGGCAGCTACCCCGTCGAGTCGAGTCACTCGGGATTGCGAGTACATTATGCACGCACTGTGATGGGGATAGGGAAGAAAACAAAGCGAAATATTTCTGCACGTGGATGTACTCACTGAGGAGCACGCCGCGGTACGTTTATGCGCGACAGCTTGGACTATTAGCGGGAAAGGCGCTTATTAGCCGTGTTAGACGTCGTCTTTACCTAGCTAATAGGAGATGTCAATAAATTGAATTTGCCTGTTACTTCTCGCTGTGAGTGGTGGAGCTCGGTCTGATCGGTGCTGCGTTGCGTGTGCAAGCAGTGACGTGTGATTGATACAATGTGTGCGATAGGAGAATTGCGGGAGGACATTTCTTTCGGGCGTAAGCGCGGATTTTGATTCAATTTTAATTAAGGCTGTAGAGCAAACAAAAAAGTTCTGCATGAGAGCGAGACGTGCGGGACTAAAGCGATGCTTTTTCTGAACAAGCTGGAGATGGAGCTTATGGGCAATGCAAGGCGAGAACTGCGTGCATTCGTTTAAAGTTTTTGCTTGATATCAAGCGGATGGTAGTGGGTGGTATAGCTTGATCTTCGTTATGTGAGACCGCGAAGAAGGGACTTCTTTGAAGTTTTAAGCTCGTCTAGTCGCGTGTCGTTAGCATTAATTACGGAAGACGATAAATTGGATAGTAGAGAAGGTCTTCTCATTTTGTGCCTACTAGTACGTTAATATTCATGCGGTTAGGAGGCAGTGTGCCTGAAGGAAGAGCTTCTGTTGTAGGACGTCTTGTGTCACTCTTGCTGTGGAGGAAACGAAGAATTTGCAATTTGTTAGTTACCAAATTAAGGTTATTTCGGGAGGAAGCCGGCCCTCGCTTGTTGCTTCACCCAGAAGGACACGTAAATAGGAATAAACCGAGGACGTTTAGGAACGCTTCTTTTTATAGTATATTTGAGAACATCAGTCTGGCTGTTTAAAACGATTGTGGTGCCGCCCAGGAGGTCGCATCAAATCGCCGAGTGGAAATTAAGACGTTGTTTTTTAAGACTTCTGTCCGTCTGACGAGGTGCCTTGACGACCTGGCGAGGCTGTTCGATGTACTTGTAAAGTGAGGAGACGAATAGAGGTTAGCTGCTGCTTCTTGCGTTACCTGCCTCTTGTGTGGCTGGCATTGAGTCAGCTGTCTGATTTGTGTAATCGTCTGTGGCATGCTGCGGTTATCGAGTCGGCTTTGTAGTGTTTAACGCGTTTAGGGTTTCTGATTGTGCATCTAACAGATGTTGGGATTCAACGGGTTTAAGTTTTCTGGGCGTACGGTAACGCCTGTGGTACCAAGACCGAGTATAGTTACCCTTTTCGTGTATGCGCTAGGTTGCGTGCCCGGGAATTCCGTTGGGCGTAAAAGTCATTTCGTCATTCAATGTTCTTTTCTATGACACTGTTTACTTACCGAAAGCGCGTGTGCACGCGGTTCGAAGAGTGAAGACCGTGAGGTGGGTCGAGCAGAGCTTAGTTAGTTCTCTTGAAGGCGGTAGCACAACCGGAGAAGCACTAGAAGAAACACGAAAATATCGGTTCTGAGAGAGACAAATAAAGATAATTTTGCAGTCTATGTGCTAATTTCTAAATTAGTTATTCGTTGCGCACGTGACGCAGGTGAAAATTTGCATTTCTTAGTTTTACGTGCTTTCTCGTCTCGCGCGTGAGCAACGAAAGAACGAGATGTCGGCTAGCGCATCCTGTTGGACTGGGAATCAAAGCAAATTGAGATTAGAATGTAGGCAATCTTTTGTGCTTGTTGAAGGAAAAATTGGCCTCCAATGCGCATGTGCGAGCATGTTTGGCGCTTATTAGCACTCGTTATTTAACTGAAGGTGATCGGATCGATCGTTGGGCACTTTTGCCCCAATGTTTGCTTTGTCGAACCGAGACGGGAAGAGGTAGCGGAAGCTTGCGCTGTGGGAGACTAGTGTAGCGACGCTAAGGGAGAGTGGCGCGAAATTGCAGGAAATCGCTTTGCTGAATACAGATATGCTCAAGAGGGAAAACAAATACCGAGATGGGATCAGGAGTGCAACAGAGTTTTAGTGGATTGGCTGGCGAGATTGTTTGGGAGTGATGGATTTGGGAAAAGCAAGCAGCTTCGTACATGTTCGATTAGACCAGCACTGATATCTGATGTATGCATGTGTTGGAATATGAGTTTATATAGTCGCCAATGAACGTTGGTTTGCCAATGGATATACGCTCACGGATATGAATGACGGCAAACGCGAAAGGCTGAGTCGCTCCGCTGTGTATCACTCTGGTCTTTGGCTTTCGTGTCAGGAACAGCGCGCACGTGCTAAACGCTAGAGACCATGCTGTGTAATTGGCTCTTAGCTGTTTGAGTTGTACGCAAATAGGCGTAAATAGGTATTGTCGTTTTGGATGAGCATTGTAGAGGGTGTGCTTGTCGTCACGTACGTGGCTTTGAGTGGACATTCGATGGAATTGAGATTTAGACGGGTTTTGTGCTTTTGAGTCGATGCTTTGCTCTTTCTCGACCAAATAATGACGGTGTTGACGTGTTGAGTTAATCTTTTTCTAGCTGTGCAAAGTCGAACGCGTTGCGCAGAAGCTGCAGATTATGAACTTTATTGGAAACTTTTCTGAAGCGCTCAATCTTATTGCACCTGTAAGCACTTGTTTATGTACCTGTACGTGTGTGTACCTGTCAATCAAGTTGTAAACGATTAGATCCGCTTCTTTCTATATTTAGCAATTTACCACACTCACTGCTGCTTCGAGATCGACACGCGATGCGAAACACTTTCATAAGCTTCTTGAGTTAGTACTTGCGTTCGGCAATTATATGAACAGTGGAAAACGCGGTGGGGCGTTCGGTTTCCGCTTGCAGAGTCTTGACAACGTAATTATACTGCTCGCTGCGACACGCTTTATCTAATAGGCGATAACTTCTTTCTAGCTGATTCATCTCAAGTCGACAACCAATAAGAACATTTCGCTGTTGCACGCTATTGCAGAAACTGTTCGGGCCAAGTTTCCGGAATATTTGAACTTTTATCAGGAACTCAAGTTCGTCGAGAAGGCGGCGGGAAGTGAGTTCGCTTGTGCTTACGGGATGCGTGGCTTAAGCTGGCATGGATTTGAGAGCATTATTGGAACGTGCAGACGGCTTTGGTGAAGAGAATTCGATTCTCCATGTTAGGCATTGTTGCGGAAGCGCTAATCTGGCAAATGATGTTTTCTCGCCCTTTTTCGTAGTTAGCTGCTCACTTTTTAGAAAGCTGAAAGAGCTTCGAGGAGGCATTGGTTGACCTTTTCACGTTGTAGTGGGGTTGTTTGAGCTTTTGTAACGTTGTAGGAAGCTAGTAGAAAGGACTATAGAACTTGAGGAAGGTTGAAGACGAAGTGGAATTGAAGACGAACAGGAGAAGCAAACGGGATAGATGTGTGGTGCAATGGTTAGCAAATTAGACCAGAGGAAGAGCAGGTTTGGAGAACATGAACGGGGAAGTGCAAGTGAGAAATGATTTGCAGTGCTGATGTATAGGGCTTTGCACTAAGGCAGAAACTAAGCAGGGAAAAGACGTGTGGTGTATTAAAGCGAAACGGAAAATAGCACAGGCACTGCAGCTTTAAGTTAGCGCATGCAAACGAGGAAAGAAGGATGGGTGTTGCAGTCGTGTAGGCATCCGTGACTCAGTACTGGATATGAGCGTGCGGAGGGGGTCAATGTAGTCACGGGGAGTATGAGGGGTGAATTGTGGGTTTGCACTTTGGGGTAACCACGACGAAGGAATAGACATAGCATGTCAATTTCAGTAGGGCATGTATGTTGCATATTATGTTATACTGAGTCGGGGTGATAGGGTACCCTAGCTGGATACCTCACCCGTAAGACTCCCGCACTTTTTGGGACTTTTTGGCCGGAAGCGACAATTTCAGCGTGAGGTTTTTGCGATATTTTGCTTCCCAGATCGTTCGGGTGACATATTTTTTAAGCTGGTGCCTTTTCGGTTTTCTCGACCCTATTTTACCCCCTCCCCCGTTAGCCGCCAATCGTCGCCATGCACATGCACTTATACATTGTATACGTACGGTTTAGTCTGCGTATTCTTGTGGGGATTCTCGAAGAGTATGCATGCCAGGCTAGTTGTGCTATTGAGTATCTTTTTGGCGTGAACGGTGTTTGCACCAATCCCCACCGTATGTCATCGATTTGGCATTTGTAGTAAGCTTGGAGTCGTCGCTGGCCGACCTCGCCGAGCTCGAGCGCAACATGGATGTGGCGCGCCGTGAGAATCAACTTCGGGGAACCGACGCACCCGCTGTTCTGTCGCAGTTTGTTGGCGCGAATGAGTCACGCTTGGCGGATGTTAGAAATGGCGCTAAAGTGGCAAATGTGTGTGTGTGTAGGAGATCATTCATGTATGGGCGATGAGTGAATAGCACATGTGGGAAGGTTATTTGATTTGTAGGAGGCGTTTCGAGACTGTGTCGAATTCTACGGGGAGAGTGTGAAGACGATGACTACGAATGCGTTCTTTGCTATTTTTGTGAATTTTATTAAGCACTTTAAGGTACTGTACGTGGGTATATGCAGTGTATTGTACAGGTTGGATGGGCGATAGAAGGCTTGGTGCGCAGTTTCTTGCTATCTATGTGGACGTTTTATTTTTATAGCAAGCGGACGAAGAGAACGAGGCTCGACAACGGCTTGAGGTATGTCTTAATGAGCTTTGGAATCGTGTGCAATGCATACGTTGATGTGAAAACCTATGACACATGCGCTGAACATTTGAATTTACATACTGTACATAAATGGGCGCGAAAACCGTCGAGAAAGTTGTCTTACTATATATGCACACGTGAGTGTGTACAACTATTTGAGACCTCCTTCGTTCCCTAGGCGGCGCAGAAACGCGCGGCTCTCGAAGCTCAACACCAACCGCCGCCGCCAAAACCGCGCGAGATACAGCAGCAAGTGATCAACGAGTTTGAGCATCGAGGCATGAAAGGCGCTGCACGTAAACAGCATCCGAACATGCCCGCGGAGGCGGTCGGACATGGCACGATCGATCAGCTTATCGAAAGTGAGTGGGGTTTTAATAAGGGTTCCTTCGTGCAGTACCTGTCGCTTTATTTCAGAGGTTAACTTGCTCTCTTTCTTCTTTCAGATCTTAAGAGCGAACCGTACATTAGTCGTAACGCGTTGAGTCGGGAGGCGAAACGAAAGAGCTCGGAGTCGTCGTCGTCAGTGGCGGATATGAATGCGCTGAGGAAGGTGCTTGAGGAGACGGCGATTTGAGCGATGGGGAGTGAGTTTGGTGTTATACGCGTTTGCTAGTATGTTACTTACAGGGAGTACTAGCACTACTTATAAGTGTGCTCGTTGAGGCAATGGAAGTTCGGCTAAGCGGTAGCAGTTTGTCGACGAGGGTGCACTTTTGACACTGTTCAGTTTGATGCTGCACACGACGATATTTTACCTCTTTGATGTGCTTTCAGTGTCTTGCCATTTGCGTGTTATGTACAGTACGTAATTGTGTGCGTATGCACGTTCGTTGAATTTCGGTGCATGCATATTAGTCTGACTCGTGTTTTAGCTAGCATAAAAGTTGTTTACTTGTTTCGGGCTATTTATTACAGTCGGTGCACGCTGGGTGTTCTTCGCTACGCAAGCTTCGCTTACGAGTCATGTTTGCACAGGAAAGTCTAGAATGGACGCTTTGCACGCGCTCCTCTGGCACTATTAAGCACGGGGTTACTGTAGCTTTCTTCTCGCTTTCGCGGTCGTGTGTTTGTACTGCTTCAAAGAATCTTCTGTTTCGTGCTTGCGACGATATTCTTAGTGTGTGCCGTCCTTGTGGCCAAAATATTATACAGCTGTGTGTGCGGATATTTGCGTCTACCATTGCTTGTTCTGGCTGTTCTCATCGCATTCTAGCGCTGACTCATGCGATTGTTGGGGATGTTTTCTGTCACGCGTGTACACGTGGCTGTTTTTACTGTGATTTGCAATGTGCGTGTGGCATGTCTGCTTGTGTGGTAGAAGCGTTTTCGATGTGTCCCGAGAAGCGAACCGAGAAGTGCCTTTTAATAAGAGTCGACGCTCATTGTTTGTAACTCGAATTTGCGTTGAGTGACGGTGCATGGCGAATTCAGCTAGCTTCACTGCATGTGTAGTACTTATATCTAATCGTTTGTGATGGTGCTTGCTTTCAGTCAAGTCACGTCGAGCGGCGACTTCGACTTACGTTCTATTGTATGTATACTTAAGTTCTTGACTAGTGTGTTGTAGAGATCGAAACATTCAGTCTGCTTCTCACCGTCAGTCGTTCTGCTTACGAGTTCACTCACGCACCGCACGTCGATGACAGACAGCGCTTTTGTCTCAGCTTTCGATTTCGCGGCGTTTACTTGGCGTTTTGATGTTTATTTTATGCATTTTATGACGTTTCTCGTTTGCGGACCATCCCCTGTTAGATTATTAAGGCCAATGTACGTATGTATTGTACAGGCGTGTTGCATCTTTTGAAAGTGTGATGTCTCGAACTTTTGTCGCGTGAGTGAAGTAGTCGTCGTTACGCATGCTTTTGCTGTGAATGAGTTGCCAATGTAGGTCTCCGTGTGGTGCGGCTGTTTTGTGTGATGCTTTTCGTCTGACGATTACTTGTACCGCGTGTTGAAGACGTCATATGAATATTGTAGTTTATGATGTACAGTATGTATTGTGTGTATACATGTGTTACAGTATGTGCGCTTCTGTTTGTTGATCCCGTTTCTGCTGGGAGTAAAATGTTTCGCATCTAACAGTCCGTGGCTGTGTGCTTTCCCTTGTCATTCGGGACTGTAGCACGGAGAGAGCCGGTAGTATTTTATCTAGAGACCACTTACGTGCAGCGGACAAGAACAACTTTACCAGCAAATAATTGGCACAATTTAGCCTTGAAGTTAGCGTAGCAGTTTATCTTCGTACACCCCATATGTAAACGAACTGACCCTGCACCGTCAGACGTGTAGTACAAATATGGCGGCTCCATATGTGGTGCAAAGACAGGGCGTAGCCGCAGGTTTACTTGCAATCAGAAGTGTAAAATATTCTGACATGACCTATGTTCCTGAAAGTGTCGCAAACGCCACAGGACAATTCTGAGGCAACATTTCAACGTTTTCGAATCGACTCAGGGAATCTGGATTCGTCAAAATTTCGAGCACCGGATGTATGTATGGTTCCCCTACCAGACCCGTTTGCCCGTAGCAGATTGCAATTTCTACCAGCTCTAGCGACCGACCATTCCAGTGTCTATTGTGACAGTTTACATATCCGCAGAACGGCATCGTCGAGAAACGTCGAATGAGCTTACTCTCAGGAGCGCATGTAATGCACGTTTTCAAAAAGTTATACTTTAACTTTTTAGCGAAAAACAAAGCGTGTCACGGATCAACAAAATCTTGGCACCGTTAGAAAGAGCACATGTGTCTGAGTCTAGTACACGTATAATTTATGCAAATCCATTCAGTATTCGCGGAAAAACTAGAGTCCGTATATCAAGTTGCGCTACCGTAACCTTGCCGAATTTTGACGGACTCTACAATTCAACACTTTTGCCAAATTTTCCTATTTCTGACTAAAAGTGACCCCTCGCAAATCTTCTGGATCCAGAGTCTGGATTTCCGGATCTTGCAACTGAAACTCGCTACATACCGCAACTCCCTTTTCGGTTGTTTGCTATCGAGAGTAACAAATCTACAATATAGCTGACCCTTGATTTCGAACAGCTTGGATGCAGTGGAAACACTGATTGCTATCGGAAAGGGATTACGATACAGAATTGCATGGAAAGTTCTCGATACAAAGGGACTTTAAAATGGCAATTTTGATAATCCTGTATCACGGATCCGGTATCACCGATTGAAGGTGTTGGGTTTGTGTTAAAACCTGTCGGATTAGGAAATCCGCGCCGGATTTCCTAATCCGACAGGTCTTAACACACACCCGTTTTCTACTCCTGAAATCCCGCTCAAGCAGGCTTGTTTACGCACTTTTGTACTCTTTATAGCAATACGCTTTGAATCAGCAGCGCTGACCGCTTGGTTTGTGTATAC
>JAQGBB010000677.1:0-17319 GCA_034691745.1 Prismatolaimus dolichurus
ATAGTGTGACCAGCGTGGCGCTCGAACCCGCTGTGCAGTGCAAGTGACTCGCGTGCAGTGCCCCAACCCGCTCCAGTACGACGCGTACGCTACATAAGATGCCCAGTGGCCTAAAACTTGTACCCCACCCATAAAATTTCCCGCGTCGGCCCAGCCATGGAGACCTCAACCCATGGACATCTGTGTGCCACATAACCAGCCAGTCGAGTCTGCACGTCCTTCCGAAAACAAAATCCAATTCCTGCATGCTCGGGGCACGGTTGACTCAAGTGGTGCAAGCCGAGAGCACTTCTATTCAAACTAATCGACAGCGCAACCAGTATTTTCCCTCAATGCCTCCCCACTTTTCCCCACACCGCCTAATCCACCTCTGGTTGCACCGTATTCTAAACTGCTAGCTGTGTCGAAACAGACGGCACTAATTGCACGTGCAGCAAATGACTATACTAAACCGCATTTGTTGATTAGAAAGCGTACTCTACAGTGAGATGTCCACACACCATGCTCATGCTCGATGTTCATTTGCGCAGTTGATCAATTCTAACGTACTGTACATATACAAGACATCCGCATGCTCAAAGTAATTCGAACTCCCTCAAACGCGCCTCACTGCTCTGCACATTCGAATAAAAGCGTCCTCAACTTCTTCCCATTGCAGTAACTATAAACGCGTCAAACGCGTTAGAAACGTACCGCCTCGAGAAGTTCTTCGTCAACTTCGACAAGAACGACCCCCCTCTCTGCGACGCATTAGCCAAATGTGACTGCTGTTGCTGTTGCGTATGTTCCCCTCCAATCACCGTCTTATTCAACATATTCGCATTTGCCTAAACGCACTTCGTTCAGCACTTTCCCTTTTCTCCATCCCACATCAAACACCCACCGAATTGGTCTGAATAATCTTCTGCGCAGCGGTCGGATTTCCATGCACAGTAATGCGTTTGTTCGAATTCCGTACAAAGACCTGATTAGGACCAACCGGCGTCGACGTCATCTGTTTGTTCGCCTGACTCGCCACAGGCGACACAGCCGAAATTTGCGGCGTCGGTGAGACACTATGATCTCCATTGGCGCCGAGAGAAGCCGAATGAAGTTGATTAGTTGCCATCGCCGATTGTGTTCCCGTGCTAGTCGCATGATCAGTTCGAATAGCCGACTGACTGTGCGCACTCGCAGGCGATGGTGGACGATTCTCCATCGCCATATTGTTCGGCATCGGCGGCATACTCGGACTCGCATGTAAGCCAGATTTCGGTCTGCATATATTCCAAATAAATCATTCAATTTTCTCCAATATTATATCCCCACACAAAATTCCCCACGTTCACTATCTACCGCAAAGAAAAACGCGTTTCTAGCCAACGCTTTACGACTTAACTTTCGCGTTCTACCAAGCAAAAAACATTTTCGCCACCCAAGCCGAATGGAAAGCCCATCGAATCGAAGCACATACTCACTTACCCATCGTGCACCGACTTCGTAACTGGCGGTGGCTTCTCAAGTCCGAGAAGCTCGCTCGGCGACTCCTCCGACACAGGTGCCGTGACCGGCGCCTGCGAAACGACAGTCGACTTCCGATGCTCGGTAGAACCACCGTTCGCAGACGCAGCAGTTGCGGACACGGCTGAATCCGGCGCATTAGCGACAGCCGATACCCTCAGGGCAGCGCCAGCAGTTCGCGGGCGTACACCACCAGCCGAAACAGTCGTCGCCGACGTGCTCACAGCTGCATTCGCAGATGAGGGAAGAATCTGCTCCCGACTACTCCGCCCGATCACCTGAGCACCGCCTGTCTTCGACGACGCACCGCTGAAAAGCAAACGCGTGTATGTACAATATACAACGTCTGAATCGCTCACCTCGACGCAGTACTGTTGCTCGCTTGGAGCGAATACCTCGCCGATTCGCGCGCGCCGATCACAGTGTTCGTTCTCCCAATCGCATGTCCCTGAGCGCCAGGCACACGCGAAGGCGCTGAAATATCGTGCAAACATAGTTCCTCGCTTGCATCCCTTCGCCTCGGCGCGCATCTATCGCTGT
Organism: Prismatolaimus dolichurus; assembly: GCA_034691745.1. NCBI lineage: Eukaryota > Metazoa > Nematoda > Enoplea > Triplonchida > Prismatolaimidae > Prismatolaimus > Prismatolaimus dolichurus. The sequence goes on from JAQGBB010000677.1 coordinate 2,041, forward strand.
TTGAATGAGCCACTCCACAACCACTCACTGCACTACCCGTCAACGTCGATGGCTGCGAGTACAAAGAGCCAAATTGGCTGTGTCTTTGTCCGAGCATTTCCTCAGTCTGACTAATTCGTCTATGGTCGGTAGCTGCAATGTTGCGTTGCCTCTCGACTGCAGTTCCCATACGTCGAATTGCACTAACTGGTGGAGCACAATCGAGCAAAGGCAGACCGACTAAAGACAAGACGAACGCCACTTTGCCTCAATCAAACTTCCCTCCCACTACTAAAAGCCAAGCGAACCGTCGACACACGACAAAGAAACAAAAGCACACAAGCGAGCCCAGCAGCTCATCCTGTTAGCAGAGATGGAAACCATGGTGCATCCTTTCTTGCCGTGCGCACCACATTTTCCCCCAGTGCATCCAGAATGGAAGAAAACTGCACCATTGCCCGTCTGCCATTAGAACGAGAATAAGACCGTCGAACCTCCAACTCGTGCTGCACTGTTCGTTGCTTGATCGGAACGTAGACAGACATGCACGTACACGATTCCGAGCCATTCCAACAGCGTCTCAATGCATGTTCCGTAACTAACTACGCATAGACAGATGAAAGCTCGAACGAACATGAAAGCAGTCGAGTTAGAAGCATGTTCGATTAGCAAACGATGTAGAAACTACCGAAAGTCCGCCCAACAGTCACTAACAATCCGACCAACATCCACTACATATTAGACAAGCGACCTCGTCGATCAATTCGTCTGACTACCCGCCTAACTATCCCGCCACTAAAGACCCAAAGCAGCGGCTGCGCCGGTAAAAAGATGAAATCGTGAGACAGCAAACAGCGATAGATATTACGCAGAGGCGACCAGCAAATACATCAACCGTCCATTACCCACCTGACGACGGAACCCCCCGTTGCGAACTCCCACGAAACTGATTCTGCGCAACAGCAGGTCCACTCGGCGTAACCGCAGTGCCACCTGCCGGTTGAGCCGCTAAAATAGAAAAAGCACAGCTGTCGGTCGACGAACACAACCGATACGTCGAGCACTCGCAAGCAATCAGGGATACGAGAGCGTAAAATGGGTCTCATGCACGGTAAGAACAACAAATATAGTTTGTTTGGGGGTGCAGAAACAGAAAACAGCAACCGTGCAACACAAACAAACACAACTACACTGCACACTTGAGAAGCAGATCCGTGGTCAGACACCGACTGCGATCGCACAAGAGGGAAAGCCTTCCAGCAAGTGGACTAATCTGCATACTTACTGTACACACAACCTCTACCCCTTCTACTTCGATTGTTTCCACAATGAGCAGCAGTTGGTTCAGTTAGCTCGAGCCAACGACGGAACTACCGTACGCATAATAAAATACGCAGTGCTGTGCAGGGAGCAAGCAAAAGCACTGCAGTCCGTGCCAGACAGTCAGCTCGCACAAGCAAGGGATGCCTCTTCAAAGAGTGGAAAGAGGAAAAAGACCAGACCAAAACGAAACGACACAAAGGAAAATCCCAAACAAAACACGTACACTGCGCAGCGGTAGTAGCATTTGCAGCTGGTGCGGCAGCATTTGCAGAATTCTGATCACCCTGCGATTGGCGGCGTTTAGGCGCCGTAGCCGAAACGCTTCGTGGCACTTGTGCTTTGTACGGAGAAGCGTTCGTCGTCGCCGACGGTTCAGGCCGCAACGATTGTTGGCTTCCAACGCTCGCCGCGTCGGACGGATCGGCCTAAAAATGCCCTGTATGTATACACTCACATTCTATCGCTCCTTGCACCCGCACAAACATACAATACGTACAGTACGTCAGCAATGCACGCCTATGAGCTCCCCCAGTACTTACGTCTGACTTGCGCTCAGAAAGCAGTACGTATATTGCATAAATATCGTCGAACTTTGCTCCCTGCAGCGAGTCCTGAATCTGCTGCCGCGAGTAGCCCATCGTAATAAGAATTTCTGCAACACAAACAAATTCAGACCCGCAAGTTACACCATTCGTACAGAATACTTAAAACCCAATGCAATGACCTGGCCTGTACACCCAAAGATAGAGTTGGCATTCCCCGGGGGATGGGGGGGGAGTTGGAAAAAATCCCCGATGATTTGCCACCCCACCAAACGCAACGCCCAACACACCAATTCTCCGCAAATCGCCCATATCCATCGACGGTTCCGTATAAGGTTTAAGTTCATCCTCTTCATATCCAATATTCATCCATCGATCTTTCATAATGGCTTCAAGCGAAGCTCGTTTCGTTGGATTGAGTACGAGAAACTTCTTGAGCAGATTCTCACAGTCAGTCGACATGTAAAACGGAATACGATATTTTCCACGCAATACGCGTTCTCGCAACTCCTAACAACAATAAACATTGAGCATCGCTATCCACTCCATCTCAAAAAACAATGGCCAAAACAACAACCTTCAAATTCTGGCCATCAAATGGCAACGATCCAGACACAAGTGTGTACAGAATGACGCCCAACGACCACACATCCACTTCCGGGCCATCGTATTTCTTTCCTACAGAGCACATACCGTTTAAAAAACACACGCCACTCGTCTGTTAACATGCTACAATAATCCAGCACAAGTACAGTACGTTAATCAATCAATATTAGCAATCAACACACACTGTACACTCGAAATAACTCGCCGCACCTTGAAATAGCTCAGGCGCTGCATACGGTGGACTACCGCAAAACGTGTCGAGCTTATTGCCGCACGAAAATTCATTGCTAAAGCCAAAATCTGCTATCTTGATATTCATGTCTGCATCGAGCAAGAGATTTTCGGCCTACAATCAAACAAAGCACAAGCACCTCAATGCAATTTACTCAGCAGTGCATCACGACAACACAACGGCGTCGCCAGCTTTTTCGACGGGGGAGGGGGGGGGTTGCCCACCCAGAGAGGAAGTTACAAAAACCCACAGATTCCCCTACCCCTTTTCACCGAACAGGGATTGCCCCCTGGCGACACCCTTGCAACATATGTACACGCTTGCCGTAAGCGTTGTTCAGCAGGCACTCTTAGCACCGAAGGCCAAAACTGATAGCTACATCCGTTCCAACTCACCTTGAGGTCCCTGTGTATGATATTCTTCGAGTGACAGTAATTGACCGCCGAAACAATCTGCCGAAATTTCGCCCGTGCTTCTTTCTCTTTCATTCGTCCATGTGCAACAAGATAGTCAAACACTTCGCCTGCAGAAAAACCCATTCGAATCACATACCCCACTGATCGAGCTCAGCCAGTCACTCACCGCCACTCGCGTACTCCATAACGAGATAGAGTGTGTTCTCCGTCTCGATCACTTGATAGAGTTTCACTAAAGTGCGTTTTAAGTCAACAACTATTGCGGACATACATCCATGCTCTCGCTCGAGGCGTCTACACACCGATATCCGGATGATTGAGCAACTTCATGATCCGAACTTCTCGAAAAAGCTACAAGCACACACCAATGCCAAAGTTAGCTAACGAGTATTTATACCTATGTGCCGCTCGCAGACATGAAAAACAACGCAATACACACTAGTTCAAACACAGTACATCTAGCCTTCGCCACTACCGGCCACCGTGCTGGCCCACCGCTCTACTCCTCCATTCGCACAACGCGCAGTGCACATCCCGCACCGGGGCACCCACCGACAATGAAAGCAAGTCCTCTTCTAATCAGTCAGACAAGTTGTGCATGCGAATTCGCCAGCCACCGTCGCGGCACCGGTGCGCTTTAACAACCCCGTTGCACGCAGAGTCACCCACACATTAGCACTACTTCCCGCAGACTGCCAACAACGTCCCCGCAGACACGCTTGCTGACATTCAGGCCAAAGCGAGCGTCGACAGTCGGTGGAGTGGATGCCACAGCACAAGTTGACGAAGCATACAAGATAAACAGGCAAACACCTAGTCAGTCAAAGTCGGACAATCGTCAACCTCCCAGCTTTTCGCCGGTGTGCTGCATCGACAAGGCCGTCCAACGCCATGGCCTAGCTCCCAAATCTGCTCAGAATCAGAGTTTGCCCGTGTAAGGACATCGGCCATACCCACACAAGCAGCTTCGTCGGGCAGCCCACCCAGATCGCACAAAACCGTCAGTTCCCCGTTCACCGCCTGAGCGTCTGAGTGCGTGAGTGAACAGCCTTGAACGAGCACTGTCCCCGCATTCTCACGCGTTTCAACATCTTTTAGTTACTCACACTATTATACTAGATCCGTCCTTTTTAGTGCACAGAAGACACGTCCTGTCTGCGACGACGCTTCCTCGCCTACCGACAAGTTTATGCACTTCGAATGACAGCGAGTGAAGCGAGTGGTGAATCAACTAGTCTCCGATTGAGGCACGTGCACATCGTCCGCACGCACGCCTAGTTCGAGACATCTACTTTAGTCCACACTGCGAACAGCAAGAAAACGACGCAACACCAACAAATGAATGAAAAGAGTGAGGCACACACAACCGCGAAGTGTAAACCACACTGCGTTGACCACGCGTTCGAACGTGACGGTCGAAACAAGACCGCACACGAATGATACGATTTGCGCCAGACACACACACACACACACACGAAAAGCATCAAGTAGCATAGTGACACACGCGTGAGTGATCGCAATAATGAAAACGAAACTACCAATTGTTCTTGCTCACTAGTGTTTTTTCTCACAGTACAGACTAGACTCGCACTCCCAGCTCATCCTCTTCCCCAATCGAGCATGACGTGCACAATATTCAACACCATCCGTAACCTCTCGTACTCGCTCTCACCGCACCACACGTCACACAAGTTGAATGAAAAAACAACCAAACAAACTAACTCGTACAAGCCACACAACGCGAGCGCCTCATCGTTGACTCCATCTCAGCGATCGTATTCTGCTGCACTTTTTTCCACAACGTATCATACGTCAACACATAGCTTCAGTAAATTTTACACCTCAGTCAGCTAGAAACCCACCTCCGCTCACACTACACACACGCGCATCGAAGTGAAAGCGTCGGACGATGCAAGCGCGCAACCTCAGCTGCCTGAGCCTGCCTGTCAGCAGCAGCTTTGTGTGCCTACCTGCTAGCGATCAACGCAAGAAGATGCATCGAGTTGAAACTTCACGAGCTGCTGCGACAGAAGCTCGCTGCAGCATACGTAAACAAGCAATACGAGCAACACAGCTATAGGCAGGTAAGGTAGGCACGCCAACGACGAAGACCCAGAGACTGAATAGTTGGAACCAGTTCGTTTCCTCGTCACACTTGGTCAGTTCAAGCCAACAACCTCCCTCCTCTCCCTTGCTTCTAACTACAACGTCAGGCACAGAATCAGCTGTGCAAGACGCTCTTCGTTCACTACGTCGTAGTACGCAAAGCCCGTCAAGCAGTTGTGGCGGCGGGCGGCCGGCAAACAAGCTGCACTACGCGAGAAAGTGTAAGTTAGCTCACGTTGCCGCGAGTCTACGTAGGAAGCGAGCAGACTTCAGCTGCTAATCGCTCTAGCGCCGACGCCCGCCAATCTTCTTAAGCGCATCCGCCGCAACAGAGCAGAAATGCGACGAACGCGTAACCTCAACGCAAACGGACGAACGAACCAGCGTTCACTAGCCCAGCACACAGAACTACGCACTAGCACTACGTTGACTGCCTCTGCTAGATAGTCAGGAAGTAGCAGCGTCAAAGCGCTTCATCGTCGCGCCGTCATCGAATCGATAGTCCGCACTCTCTGGTACTAACGCCACATTACCGATAAACTGAAAGAATGGTATGCCAACCGGTCATACTATGCTCAACGGACCGACTGCGTACGATGCAACACTCTTCGGGGACGGCCTGCGTCACACACGCTGATGCAACACAGCAAACACGCCAGCTGCCCCACGCTCACACGACGCAACACAAGCTTGCAAGCAGTCGGTTCAACAATTTATATTAAACTATACACAACGATTGACGACACATTCATAAACAGCTGCTACTGTACGAGTGCTTCCTGTTTCGTTCCTGCGAACATCGCTAGGCCATCACTCTTCTCTGTGAACACAACGTGGCCACGTGGGTTCGGGACTAGCGTAGCTGTTCGTACATTAACTCGCGCCCCAGAGAAATTCAGACTGCGCATCAGCACAACAAAAAAGCCACTCTTCCTCTCCGCGCGCACGTCGATGCGTGTTCACTCGGTCGTTCGGTCGACATGCATCACAAAAACACACATGCACGCAGTCACGTCCGGCTGGCGCAGAGGTCCAGCGACAGCGATAAGACGTAAAAACGAACTCGCGTACTAAACGTCACACCGCGTCGTGCACGTCTTCTATCGTGCGTGCACTGCGAAGGAGTGCGCCCGAGGCGGCATCGTGAGTCAGTCGCTGACAAAAATGAACAGTGCCATTACTATTACGCGAGAAACTGCTGCTGCAATCGACGCCTGACTGGTCTACTACAGTAGCTCTCTCTCTCGCATACAACCGCCTATAGAAACTCACTCGGCCCAGTACTAAAAAAAAAGCAACTTCTACTCTCAAATTACCGCGCGTACACGTAAAATAACACAACTAGTATCACTCAGGCGCGTAGCCAGCAGTGGGGAAGTTGAGGAAGTTCCTCCTACCTTTTCGCGAAACCGACATTTTTCCTCCCTCTTTTTAATCGTTCGTTCAATTCGTCAGGAAATTAATCGCGTTTGAGGAACTTTTGTCCCCGGAACCCCCGTATCGTCAACCAGACATGAGGAACTTCCTCCTCCAAAAAGCTCGCTACGCTCCTGCCACTGCGTTAAGCGAGCCTCTGGCCAGCTTCATTGCCTCATTTTCTAAAGTCACTCACTAAATCACTGCACGACAGAAAGACCGAAAAGAGGTGCTCTTCTTCAACTTTCAAAAGTAACAACCAATCGCAAATTAACAACTATTTTTACAACCTTAACCGGTTTCTTTACAAATAAAGCCCGCCGTCAGTTTTACATTCGGCGGAGTCCCACCAACGTCTACATGCCCTAAATTACATCCGTCGGTCCCGTTGTACACTCCAGGCAAGCAGGCAAGTCCAGCACTGCGAACAGATAGTAAACGATTGCATACATATGAGCCCCGAGGCGATTTGTAAACAACTACAACATGGTGGAACGACAAGCGAATGAAACTATTCCTCTCGCAAGATCTCACATAGGCGGATCCATAGCATCGAGCACAACACTACTTCTCGAATAGCTGGCTAAAGTTAACACCAAACAACCACAGCTCTCCATTCAATCCATCCATCGACACCGATTGAGCGAATCACCGCGTCACGCCAGTCCCCCAACAATACCAAGACTCGTCCCTCAAAATCCCCACATCGTTTACGAACAAACGACACAGCCCATTCACAACAAATACACAAGTGCATACTCGCTTACAACAAAGGACAGGAGCTCGACTCAACTCCGCACATCAGCGTCACTCTCGACTCGATCATGTCACGCAATCGAGCCCAACATCGCCATCGCAAGTTGCACAGCAAGTCAGGTCGCGACACTCCAAACACGACCACGCCGCACGTATGCCCGTCTATACTTACATCTCACACATTTACCTACTTTGACTAAATAAAAGCAACGCCAGCCGCACTACTGCTTCTCGTGCTCTGTACACAAAGCCGACTAACTCGAGCACGAGCTGGCTGACTCACGCACTCATTGTGCGTCGCATGCAAGAACAATGACAGCCAGTCACAGCGAACACTGCGGAAAAATGCCAGACTCGGAGCTACGGTACACTCCAAGTTCGTAGACCTAATGCGGGACTTACCTTTTGCAAACTGCTCGGATTTAGCTGCGTCTTGTCGATAATCTTTATGGCCACCTTCAATGAAAAAGAGGAGAATTAGCTCACTACAAGTGCGACGGTGAATACCACACGTACTGTACATTGTTCACGTATACAAACTCAATAAATTTATCGGGTTTAATTTCACGAGAAAATCTTCGACTGTCTAGTCTCTAACACTACTAACTAACGCAATGTAACACTCAACTAACAGCTGTTCACTACACCTCTTCAGTAGCCGAACACTGGTCCCTCTCCCCATCCGCATCCAAGTGGAAACTCAACTAGCTCTTCCTCGAGGACGGACACGTAGCTGCTCGCTCACTCGCAAACTGTAGACGCCGGCCGCTTTCACGCTCGGTTTGATTGCTCTTCTGCGACATGGCGCCTACTTTTTAGCCGCGCAGCGGCGATCAATAATGCTTAAAGGCATAGGAAAAAGTTGACTTGTGAAGGCAAAGCCGAAGCTCATCTTCGTCGATATACTCGTGCGTCAAGCCAAGCACGTCTACGTACATAGAGGAGAGGAGAAAACGTGCAGGGGCGGGCCGGCGTCCGGCAGCAAGCCGAAAAGGAGGTCCTCGCCGAAGACTGATTATTACATACATGCACTAGCGTTGCGCGGCGCCAAAACGCCGCTTCGCAAACTAAATTAGGATGGCGACAGCCAGTACCACTGCCTGCTCGCTCTCACACACGTGCTGTCTCCTTATGTTGCAGCCGCGATCTTTCCGCCACTTGCTGAGCTCCGCTAGTCCAATCAATTCAGACGTCATTCACAGAGGCGGCCCGCTACCCGATAATCTGATGCTTATCCCATTTTCTGTCAGCTGAACACGAGGAAAACGGGGGAAACTCTATTTTATGAAAAAAAAGATCAGTCCGTGCATAAATGAAACAAAAAAAATAGCTAGTTTCACGCAACAGTATTGCACTGTTCTTAGGTTTACTGGTTAAGCCAGACACCTCTACAAACTCCGTAAAACTTCCGTTTCTACTCTAACCTTTTCCACGCAGACACGTAAAATATCGAGGACAAACATTTCGAAATATTTATTGACCATGCCTCTATCTTTGGGACTGTTGTGTTGAGCTACGCGCCTGCCAAGCCACCTCATGTGGCGGCGTCCCTCACTTTTTCCAATGGGTTTTGTGGCATCCAAAACTGATAAAAACTAACCAGATAGGAAATTGATAAGGTATTTATGCACACAGCTGCTTACTTCTTTTCCTGTCGGCAAGTGTTTGGCGAGCTTCACTTTCGCAAAATTTCCTTTCCCGATCGTCTTAATGAGACGATACTTTCCAATGTGCGGCTCGTCGGTCGCCCGACTTCGCGAAGACACACGCGACGAACCGGGCATTTTATGCGACTGGGTGTTAATTTCCTAAACATAACATGAAAACGGTAATTTTGAAGGACGGAGTCAGGATGCCACGACTAACCAAAAGAAACGAACAAACACTGAACAGCGATTAGTTAAACTAAATACAAACGAGACACCACTTCAACTTACATGGCCGGTAGCAACGCTTTCAGGCACGGGTTGGAGCGGCGTGCGTGTGATCACACTCATTTTGAGTCGAGGTCGAACAAAATTAAATAAAAACTAAGCTAGACGCCGCGGCGCATTGAGCGTTGGAGCCAAAACACATGAACACTTAATAAAATGGTAGAGAACATCTACAAAGGCTAAAATGAAAAGTATGTTTAGTTGAATATCTAAAACGTTACACGCGAGAACACGCCCATGCAACGTCTGAAAACAAGTTCAAAAACCATATACGTCCTTGCTGTTATGAGCCACTACGCAGAATAATTTACGAATTTACTTCGCATGCTCGTTTCTTTTTCGACCCCAGATAATACACTCGCTTCTGACGAGGTCGAATCGAAAGTCCAAAAGAACATTCAACCATGCTTGCCATTCCAATAAAATGTCAATGCTTACAAATTCATTCGACACATAAAGGGGCCACAAAGACGCACATAAAGTACAAACTACTCAAACACAACTGCTAGCATCAGTTCCTTTTTCAGCCACATGCATCAGGTGGGCGAGTGCAACCAAAATTGCAAACGTTGGTTATTAAATTGGATCGGCAGTGCCGAATCTCGCCATCGTTTGCGCAAACACCATTCCAGGGACAAGAAAATATGCGAAAAGTAAGCACAACAAATAATTCCCAAAATTCCCAAATTGGTCATGGGGACTTTACACACGTAAAAACGATCGATGAACGATATAACACTTATATAGTGTCCGCTCAATCAACTCGCAGATCATCAGTTTGCTATAGATAGAACCATGTATGCATGAAGCAAGAAAACAGTGTCAAAAACTATTACGCACTCCAGTCCTTGTCCAGCACACTTCCAAGCAGATTGCTAACAAATATTCACCAAGAGCAGGCCCAGAAAGCACCAAAGGTGTAAACATACTGCACTTCAAACTCACGTCATCGGGCTCGCACACACAGCAAAAGCCAAACGTGTTGGGCAACATATCTAAATTTGTTTGTGCAGCACAATCCTATTGTAAGTGTCAGTGAAAATATGCAGCAAAACGGTAGATTCTTGGTTCCAAATGTTCGGGTTTGCGCTCGAGTTCGTTTCAAAAACAGGGTTTGCAGTTCAAGCTACGTCCGTAAATATGCTCCAAATATGTTGTTTAGTGTGAGAGAGAACATATTTGAACGTTTTACACAATTTCCCGAACTATTTGTCAGTGGAAATTTAATTCGATATTTCAAGCCAATTCTATACCCAATTTCATTTAACAGAAATACGCAATTGCATGTTCTGACAGGCAAAAACTACATATCTTTACGTAGATTACGTATATGTTGCGCTGTAAAAGAAAGATTCCAGTTCCAAGTAGCTCTATTTAAAACTGCAGTGAAGCTATTGATCTTTGAACGTTTTGAATGAGCAGCACGTCAACCGAGAGTCGAAACCCTAATTTTTGGAGCGTCAATGATTTGAGAAGCCGAAGTCGCAACTTGAGTTAAAGTCGCCCTCTTTGCTGTAGTTACGGCAAAGACAGCCGAGCCATAGCAGAAGCCAGGCATTTATGTTCGAAAAGTGTTTTTTGCACGCGCGCTTTCCTTTGCTTACCATGCAAAAAATTTCGTTTTTCTCGATGGACAATATTGGAAAAAAAGAAATTTTCGGGTTACCATGCTGCCGACCTGAGGAAGAAACAGAAATAGAACTTTTAAAAGTTCTTGCAAAGGTTCTTTTTGCGCGCCCGCCTGTCATGTGCTAGCCGCGAAGAAAGTACTTTTTTGCAGGAGTCGTTACGTGACGCGCGCTCGAGAACTTTTTTAAAAGTTCTGGGTTTATTCCGTTTTTTCTCGAGATTTTCGTGTTTTTCATTTTTTGTTCGTGAAGTGAGAAATCTGGTGCAGAAATCTGCATTCTTTAGAGAGATTTCTTACCTTCTTACGCGAAGATAGAACTGAATTGCCGAACTGCAGACTGCACTATAGAGCACTACCAATGTCCTCGCCGATAGAGTGTATCGTCCTCTTGCCGCAAAGTATTGTGTCGAAATCATAAATATGTGATCTTGTGCATTATAGACAGTCCCTGCGCAGAAAAATGTCAGGCGATAGCGATTACTTCATGAGGACGGTAATTTTACTCTGTGTACATCTATTTCTGATATAAATTTCGAATCAACAAAATAAGAATCTAAGACTGTCGTGTGCCATTGTTTTCCTAGACCATGGAAATGGCCGCAGATTCAATGGACATTCCGTCAGCCTTAGCTGAAGCTCTTGCATTCAAGTCCAAACTGGCTGAAGAGCGTGGTTTGAGGCATCCAGATGAAATCAGTAAGTAGCAGCGATGCACATTTAGGCAGTATGGTTGCTGCCTGTATCGATCTGGTTCGTTGTTTATTCGTTGCTATCCTGAGATGGTTAACGCAAACGTTTTAACTTCTTTAGCACCTGCTCTTCTTATTTCAGCCTCACTTGAACCAGCTACCGCCGAGCCTGCTGCCGTCGTGCCACCCGACGAAGACGAGTCAGACGAAGACGAGAACGACGCCCAAAACAAGAAGCAAGTTTCAATCAAAGGAAAACACGTAGGTTTCAGCCGGGAATGTATGTTTGCACATTTTAATTTCTTTTTGTTCGAAATCAGAATCGAAACCAAAAGAAGAAAGAGAAAAAGAAGAAGGCAAAACAGCGTCGACGTGAAGAACGCGAGAAAGGTACAACGCAATCCGACACAGTTGTCGACACGGCCGAAACAAGTGAACGCGTTCAAGAAGCGAACGAAGAAACTCCCACCGATTACGAGATCGAGTATGTGGAGGTTTTCACCTGATCACTTCACGACCTGTCGTATACGTGTATATCACTCCCGTCATGTTTTACAGATATGTTCCCGAAGATCTCAGTGTCACTGACCCGAATTACATCTTCTTTTCGAAGATCTTTCAAGCTTTTCGCGTAAGTATTCAATGCGTACTGTACACTATAGCTTTTTGATAACCCCTGTCAAGGCGCCGCGTGAAGCTCCTTGGAGTTTTCTCGGATCTTTATGTGAGAGGGATAGATTGAACGTGGACAGGGGCGTAGATCTTTGGTCTAGGGTCTAGATTTTTCTAGGCCTGTGTCGAAACAAGTTGACACCGTTTCGAAAACATACTTTGTGACAAAAGTTTCCAACTATCTTTTTCCCAAAGCTCTGAGGTCATAGCCCCAAACCCCTTAGCTACCGGACTACTCCCCTGAAGACCTACAGCTTTGCATGAGGTTTGCACCACTGTCCCATATATGCACCATCAAACCCTCTTGAATGTACTCCTGTGCCCTGCATCTTTAACGCACATCTTCACACTTCAGATCAAGGAAGAGGACGAGACAGTCCCAAAGAAACCCGACGAAGACGAGCCCCGAAAACTACCGAAGGAACCCCTCAAGATTGTCGAAGACGAAGATGAGAAAGTTCGTTGCACACGCACGATTGTTATATTGTTCCTCACTGCGTTTTTCTATCTGTAGGATAAAGAGAAAGCGTCGGCCGAGACGAAAGTGTCGAAGCGAAAATTGAAACAACTCTCGCGCCCGTCGATCACGGAATTGAAAGCGTGCTGTCCACGACCAGACGTTGTCGAGTGGCATGACGTGACAGCAAAAGACGCTAAGTTGCTCGTCCACTTGAAGGCCTGTCGGAATACCGTACCTGTACCCCGTCATTGGTGCTTCAAACGGAAGTACCTTGCGGGCAAACGTGGCTTCGAGAAAGCACCCTTTCATCTACCGGAATTTATTCGAAAGACGGGAATTATGGAGATGCGTGAAGCTCTCGCTGAGAAGGTACGCTTTATACATCTTTTTTTAATGTATATTTAATTTTTTTGATTGTAGGAGGATGTGAAAACGATGAAGGCGAAAATGCGGGAGAAGATTCGTCCCAAATTGGGGAAAATCGATATCGATTATCAGAAATTACATGACGCTTTCTTTCGCTGGCAAACGAAACCACGCATGACAATTGTCGGCGATTTATACTATGAAGTAAGTGTACTGTCTCTTGTATCTACTGTATGTATCTTTTGTCACCTTTATTTCTAGGGCAAGGAAATGGAGACGAGAATGAAGGACAAGAAACCGGGTGAATTGAGTGACGATCTTCGAACGGCATTGGGAATGCCACTTGGACCGAGTGCGCATAAGTATCCACCACCGTGGTTGATCGCTATGCAACGTTATGGACCTCCACCAGCCTATCCGAACTTGAAGATTCCTGGTTTGAATGCCCCAATTCCCGATGTACGTACATACTGTTTATATAGTGTCCGTGAAGTATGGATAGTATAGAGCTACTTGTACTTGTTTTATAGGGCTGCTCATTCGGATACCATCCGGGCGGTTGGGGCAAACCCCCAGTGGACGAGATGGGCAAACCATTGTACGGAGATGTGTTCGGCGTTGATTCATCTTATCAACCGGCAGCTGAAGATGACGACGAAGTGGACAGAACCCCGTGGGGCGAACTCGAGTCCGAGAGTGAAGCCGAGTCGGAAGTGGACGAGTCGGAAGAAGAGGAAGACGCTCCTCCTATTTCGGGGCAGGCCAAGGATGTCGATGAGTCGGGACTTGTCACACCGGCTGAAGGGTATGGTCTTTATATTTTATCGTTACGTGTTGTGCGGGACGTGTGACTCGATTTAGATTGATCACACCGAGTGGACTTTCCAGTTCGCTCACAGCCGGACTGGAGACACCGGATACGATCGAGTTGAGGAAGCGAAAGACTGCTGAAATGGAAGGGTATCTTTACTGTGTCTTGTTTTGTGTTTTGGACCTGTCTTCGGACAATTTCGGGCTTTGGTTGTTGTAGAGGCGAGACACCACAGTTGTACACGGTGTTGCCGGAGAAACGAGTCGATCGTGTCGGTGCTCAGATGATGGGCTCGACTCACGTTTATGATCTTTCTGCTGTATGTTGTGTTAAGAGTCTTAATCGGACGTACAGTACAGTACGTTTTGTACTGCTGTGTTTAGCAATGGACAGACTAATGTAAATTGATTGGCGGTTTTAGACTGCTGGCGCGAGTAAGTCGAGTCGATTCGAGGGTGTCGACGTCGCTTTGAATCCCGAAGGTAGTGTCTTTCTTCTGAACTCGTTTTGGCAACTAGTGTTCCCCCTCTTATCCCCTTGCAGAACTCGACACACTGACCGACGCGGCAACTCTGACGGCCAAGTACGAGGACACGTTGAAGGCGCAACAACAAGGTGGAAAGGACGAGGACTTCTCCGACATGGTGGCGGAGCATGTCGCTAAACAAAAGGTATGCATGATGCAGGGTTCCTACGCTGCGTATTTTGGGGGTCTCGTGCATATTTTTGAGAAAATTCGCTCTGTGCATTCTGTCTCTCCAGGCCGTAAGGCGCTATTTTTTTACAAATTGAAATTTAAAAAATTTTTAAGGAAAAATTTAATCGGACGTCAAAAAAAATTGCCCATCAAAAATGGTGTTTTTGCAAATGCCTATGTTTTAACACTTGTGTATTTTTGGCCCAAAAAGTGCCTATTTTCTGCCTAGTTTGGAACCCGCGAAATGCGTAGGAACCCTGATGATGGAACGATGTACCCGCAAAATCTGTGCGTTGGGCTGGCTCGGCTTCCCTCTGGCCACACGTCAAGGGGATGTTAGGAAAACTTGCGGAGATGAAATTTTGAATGGAGAGATATTTGGCATAAGGAGATGGGCTCTGCGGGAAAGTTTCTTCGACACCGTGCAACTGTTAATAGTTTTCGCCGGCGGCTCAATGGTCCCGAACAGTTTCTGTTTTTTGCGCTCTGCTGCAACGTCTAGAGTACAGTGCAATGTACTTTGGCAGCTATCCGTCCATTTTGTGTGCTGCTTTTTAGCGAAAGCGGAAGGCGCAAGAGGAGAAGAAGACGACGACGCAGACGAAGAAGCAGAAGGAGTTCAAGTTTTAGAGAGTTTGCTTGAC
>JAQGBB010000678.1:0-17312 GCA_034691745.1 Prismatolaimus dolichurus
AGCACGCTAGCTAATACCTACTCATACAGTGGACATTTTACTAGTACTCCGAATTTGTGCTCGCTCTACTCGTAGCGTACAGCTATAGGCGAATGCGATGAGGAAGAAAAGTACGACATTTACATATGACGTCACGGCACACACACGTGACGTCACGACAAAAGGACGTCGAGCTACTACACGTCTAGTTAAAACAAATGCATCACCAATAACATATACCCTCTTCTTCCTTTCAAAGTCTTCGCAGGTTGAACGCTGCTCGACTTTTGGCAGCATGCCAGTTTTTTCATCTCCTTTTTTGCGCATTTTCGAAGGATCGAGCTGAACACAAGCAGGAGCAGCGCGCTGACAATGAGCTCCAACGCCCCTAGCTCCATCGTCACTGTGCTCATCACCGTCATCACATCGGTTGACAGGTCGCCAAATAGCAAAATTGCAGTAAACGTCCCGGGAAGAATCGCGAAAAAGCAGCAGATAAAGCCGCAGCAGAGCAGCTTCACATCGACGTGTTCAATTTTTACTGCAGGCGTCTTCTTTTGCCGCAACTTGAGAAAAGTCAGAATGTACATAACGACGGCGGCGATGATTGGAGCTTGCCCACCACAGGCGATAGCTTGTATTGCGATACTTCCAACGCGTTCGTCATTGCAGATGATCGTGATCGAGGTGCCCCGAATGCGCGTAAAGCAACCGAACAGAAAATATACAAACGTTCCAAGGGTAAGGGTGCCCCACGCTGGGGCGATAGAGAGCAGGGAAAAGCGCGTTGTTTCGCAGAATGTGGCTGTGCGCGAAGTCAGAAAGCCGAGAAGGATAAATTGGTTGGGACATACGCAAAGACTGTGCGCAATGTGCGCAGAATAAGCAAAACTTTCGATGGTCGAAATGGCGTCTAAAGCGTCAAATGTAGAGGACGTATTGTCAGTATTGTTCGTGGGACATAGCAGCGACGGAAGCGTGGTAAAGAAGGAACAAAGAAGATAGACCCACGCGATGGTAGCGTCGGATATGACGAGGATGAAGTACGTGCTTCCCTTGAACTCCTTATAGTTTAGAACAATAACGACGATGATTGTAAGCCAGAGTGAAATGCCGAAGACGTTCTGGAGAAAGTAGAAAAAACTGAATGCGTTCATTTTCAGATTTTTCGCTTTTTATTTATCGTTGATCACTCTATTGCGGCTGTGGAAAAAATGTCGTGTAACATTTAGCTTGCCACAGTGGCGCCAGTTTTGTTGATAAAGCTAAAAGTCTGCTAATAATAGAAGCGAAGCGTTTCCCTTGAGGAACCACAAACTATTCTACGCGGGATACGCGCATGCCGCATGTAAGGTCATGTGGGAATCACTACTTAAAAGCTAGCTTAGCTTACTACGTAGTAAACGACCTGCATGTGCCTGAGCGTTGTACTACCGCGTAGCTTACACAGCTCTTCAGCTAGCCCAACATACCTATCCGCCAGCTTTATAGCTAGGCTGAGTTAGCTCAACATGGCGGCCGTGCGTATACCTCTTTGTCCGTTTTTATTCGCCGCTTCACTTCACGAATTTCGGCTTCTCACGTGCGTGTGCGTTCGCGCGAATAAATCTGATGTGTAGCTAACTTCCATCGCCTGCTGAGGCCGACTGAGAGAGTTAGATACCACAGGTCACTTATGCACGGTAGAGAAAATTAAAAATCGTTACGTTAGATTATAACCGCCAATTATTTGCCATTGTTTTTCGCGTTCACCTTCCACCTCAGTCCTGCTTTGAGAGAGTGCCGCTGGAGCACAATCGATGTTACTTTCGGGCCACTTATTCCTCCCCCTTCGTCACGGGTACTGTGCACTTTTTAGACTCTTGTTCCACCAACAGATTATACAATCGGACGATAAAGACACTAGTCATTTTAGCAATTGTGCACTTTAGCCCCGGAGTGAAAAAAATTCGAAAAATATGCTTTTCAGTACAGCATACACTTCTGAATTGTTTTACACGGTTTCGACATAAAAATTTTAATTTTTACAGCAAGACACATGCAACTACAAAAAAATGAAATATAAGCATAAATAAGCATAAATAAAATATCTTTTATTTTTTAATTTTAATCACGTAAATTTTATTCTTTGTAAGCCTAGATAAGCTTTATGCTAAGACCAAGCCTTTGGCTTTATCTTACCCTAACCTTTACGTTTGGCTCAGCTCGAGGTTAGGGTCAATCAGAGCTTACGCTTTGTTCAAGGCTTAATCTCAGTCCGTGCAATTGGCTCAAGCTTAGGCTTAGCCCAAACTTAGCCAGGCATAGACTTAGGAAAAAAAAAACAAAAAAAATTAAATTGAGTTTAAAAGTAATGAAATGAAAAAATAATGTGACTAAAATTAGAACATTTAGTGTTATGTAATTTTTATTTGTTTTTCGTTAAATTGAATTTTTCGTAGTTTTGTATCTCTCACCGTATAAATTCAAATTAAAAAATTCATGTCGCATACTACATGCAAAAGAATTGAGAAGTAAATACTGCTGGCAAAACACATGTTTTGGCTATTTTTGGAGTTTTTCCCACTCCGGGACTAAAGTGCACCATTGCCGGCACTTTTTATACCTGGCTAAAAAACATATTTTATGTCGGTGGTTACCTTTCATACCGAGGCAGACTGTTGACATTACACGTCTCGTCTCGACAATAGATAAGCACCTCCTCACGCGACATGTGCTTACCTAGTTTATAGGCGAGAACAGCATGCCTAGGCATAAAAAGTGAACACAAGCATAAAAATCTTTCTTCAGCCAGGTATAAAAGTGACTAGTCCCTTCGTCAGCGAATTGTATAATCTGTTGTTTCAATAATGGTTCTAAGAAGGGCTCAAGTACGTTCGTCACTGCTTCTGTGGTCCCTTCCCAGAAACCGTTGCGTTGTAAATGCATGCCTTTCTTCTACCACCTGTCATCCTTTTTTCACCCGTGACGTCATTCATGTAGTGTCTAACACTTCCAACTTCATTTGGTGCTCAATTGGCGAGCGTTCACTTTTTTCCTCGCCTCATTTCCCGCCCATTGCGAGCGGCGTTGGAAGCCAGCTCGACAACGCAAATTCACCTTCGCCAACCGCGTAGAACGACAACAATGACGCGACGTGAGAGTTCATCATATTGCGTCCGTTTACTCTATCCTGATGGGCTCTCGCAAATGGTTGGGTACACTACGCGAACGCGTATAATTATGTAAACAATCGACCACCGCCGCACAAACGAGCGAGATCGCACGCGACGACAAAAGCAAACAGATTGCACCGGAAAACGACGCGGAACCGAAATTTGCGCGAAAATCGTCCCCTTTCCCCCGATTTTTTTTGTATTCAAAGCAGCTGGTTCGTTCCCGACTCAAAACTTTCGCCAATCTTGCTTACTCATATAAACTTTCTTGGGTTAAAGTGTTGCGCGTCGAATGATGGCAGCAAATTTCACTTAAAAATGATTTTTCAGCATTTTACCACGGATTTCAAAACACACTTCGATAAATTGGTGATTTATGCTTAGTGCGCACTTTTTCGTTGAAAAACATTCGAAACTGTGCTCACAAATCAAGAAGCGACTTTCTCTCAAGGGAAGACAGAAGAAGAAAACTTAAACGAGCATAATATGTCGTCAAAATTGTGCATAGTAGACATGTTTCCTTTCTGTCTCAGCTGGATCAGAAAACAAAAGCATACCTTCTGCTTATGAAATTTCTTTTTTATGCGAGCCTATAAAAAGGAAAATTTTTGGGGCACTTGTGTTATTTGGTTTAAGTTCACTATAATATTCTGAAGTTCTCCGCGCCAAAAGCAATGCCATTTTTAGGCTCACTGATGAAGTTAGTAGGTCTATTGCGGCGGGCCGTGTCGTCCGTCTGTCTGTCGATACAATAGCTTTCGAAATAAGCAGACTAATGGGTTGAAATTTTGCTAAAAGTTACCCTGAGCCAAAACTAGATTTGTTTTTTAATAGATGGGTCCTGGGGACCTAATACTCCCGGGGATACCGGTCCAGCAGGCTTACTATCAGGTAAAAATAAAGTGTTTTCCCACATAACTCCTGAACGCCTCAACGGATTTGGCTGAAATTTGGTGTTTGTATTTACTATGTAGTACTCTTTGCAATTCGACGTCGATGGTTGCTGGTCGTGACGCCCATCGAAAAGTCGAAGGTTCGCCAATCCTCTAGGGTTGGCAAAATGGGGCACCCCCCACCCCATGGAGCTTCCCCTGCCTCGCCCCAATGGGGAAAATTTTTAAAAATGCCCTCCATCCGCCAACGACATTTTTTTTCAAAAAAATTGCCATTTTTTTCGAAAATTTTTTCAATTTTTTTCTCAAAATTTCATTATTTTTGAGCGAATAATGTGACCGAATCGTTCTATTCACCAGGGCGTAGAATTTAGCACTGTTATGATGCATATTAGCTCGGTTTCGGCTTGAAAATTTTTTTGTCTCAAAATGGGGCGCCCCATGGGGATGGGGGAAGCAAAATTTTTGTCCCCCCCCCCCCAAACGCCAACCCTAAATCCTCTCTTGCCCACATACTTTTCGCATTTTTTCCTGTGCTGTATTGAACTCAGAAACCAAGTTTGACGTCTAAAACAGGTTTCGCGTTAGTGAGCCTCGCGGATCGGTACATACGATTTGTTATGATAATACAGGAAACCGAAAAGTGACAGAAACTTTAGGACAAGAATTTTGAGCAAAATATTTTTGCGCATTAAACAAGAATTTTTTTCATTTTTTAGTTGTCGGTTACCTCTGTTTATGAGCTGAGAAAAGTTTATATATTAAGAGCCTTTTTATTATACATAAGCACAATTATTGCTTCCTTTTTGCCAAGTTTTCGGTTATAAAATTTGCAGCACTTTCTTATTATTTCAATGAAATTTCGCTAGCGGTATGCGCGAAACCTTCTCCGCGTCACCACTGTCGTGCAGCGTGATGTAGTCCCCAAAACGCTGTCTGAAACGGCGTTGACACAGGCAATCGCCCGTCGCCTGCGCGCCTCTGAAAAGTACACAGTCTGCGCCAGGTGCCGCCTTGCTTGTCGCTTTCGAGCCTTTTAGTGAGCTGCACCTCGGCGTCGTCTGAAAGTTGCAATATGAGCTATTCATCGAACGGCGGCCGTCGTTGCACAAGCCCGCTTAGAAGTTTATTTAGCAATCTCCTCTCTGCTTTGCAGTATTGTGATGAACTTGGTGCTGCAGACGGGCTTTTTGCTGTCGTCGATCGTCAGCTACTGCGGTGAGTGCTAACGGAGGTAACACATTTAAGGGAGCTAGAATGGACCTTTGTCCTTGGTTGCTGCTAGTTCTGGGTTGATAACTGTTGCTTCATTTTGCTTATAATTTTGTAATATTTTTAAAACACAAATTTAGCTTAATTTTTTAATTAAAATTACCTGAAAATTACGGATGTGGATTTAATGGACAATTTTTTTTGTCTTTCCGTTTCCGGGACAGATCAGAAACGGATAGATATTCTGCTTTTTTTATTTACGTCGAGCTCAAAAAGAGTACCTTGTCCGACGTTTTTCTCGTTTTTCTTTCCGACGTCAATAAATGTGGAAAACTGCCACTCTGTCAAGTCGATAAATTCTGGCTTATCGATTTCAGACGAAGAATCAGCGCTTGTTGTAGAATTTCATTTAAAACTTCTAAAGTCTGGGACTTGTTTGTTTTTTTTTTGCTTTCCGACAGCGTTCGAAAATATTGCTCGATTTTCGGTTTTGGCCAAAATGCCAGAAACCGAAAATTTAAGATTTTTATGAATAAACTAACTTGAAACAGTTTTGTTAATACAAGAACACAAATCTTTTTTTTAATTTGTTCCAGCGCCGCAGAAGTGTTACTCTTGTACGACGCTTGACGCCGATCAGTTTCTGCGCGAAATTCAAGACAGCGAATGGCGCCGCTGGATGGCGAACATTCGAAACGTGCCAAGAGTTACCGAGTGTTCCGATCAGTTTCAAGCCGACGACGCGCTGATTGGAGGCACAAAGACGAACGAGTGTGCAGGTGGAATTTGCATGAAAATGTGGTTCAAACAACGAGGCGGTAAGCGTTACATCAAGGAAGATTTCGTTCGCTTCAAGTGTTTTCAAAATAAGACAGCCGTTCCGTAACTTTGACATCATTAATTTTTTCAACTTCATTACATGTTTTAACATTGAAATGTCGCTGCTTTTTAAGACCCGTCGAGTTTTTTCCTATCGAGATTCATTCGAACTAGAATTTTTCTCGAAGTTGCGGAATGAATTCAAATTCTTGCTTCAAACATTGCATCCCACATTTGGTCAATTGGTAAAATTTTGTTTCTAGTTTTACACTCTTGTACCAACGCTGGCCGTTGTGGTCTTTATACGCGAAATTCGATGAGTGTACCCGAAGAGATTTGCTAAATTTTCTTCACACTTATTTGACTTTTGAGAGCTTGCAGCAAATCAAAAGAAAAGCGAACAAAAAGGTATCAGAAATTTTTTTTAAAACGGTCGTAAACTAACGTTAATTAAAACAAAATTTATTTTAAAAAATAGTTTTGAATTTTTACTTTTTGTTGTGTGTAGATGTGATTGCGCCGAATCAGGATTTTTGAGACTTCAGAATAGGAATAGCTAAAAGAAGTAGTCGGAAACGGAATTCAAAACTGAGTGAAACGTTGCTGATATTTGGAAAAATTCCCATAAATCGACAAAGCAAACCAATTTTTGGGTGCGTCAGCTTCTGAAATTTTTTTGAGAGCAATGACAATACGCTGACAACAATTAGGTCATAGATTTTTGACAAAGTTATAAGGATTTTTCAAAAATTCCAAAAAAATTCTTCAAATCATCAAATTTTTAGATATATCGTCTAATATTGATTCCGACTGTTTTTGCGGCTGAATTTTCGGAATCGGTTTGCCAAAAAGGTCGGAATTCCTAAAAGTCTGGAAGGACATCGGAATTCCGAGCAATTCCAAGACTGTAGATTTGACTGTGCTGTACATTGCTTGAGAACACCTTTACACCGTGAAATATTTTTAGACCAGCCGCACGTCTGGCGAAGCTGCATTCCGAACGCGAGAACCCAGGTGAAAACCGACTGCACGAAGATAAGCAACAGCGAAGGAGACATTGAAATCTGTACTTGCGACGGAAACCTTTGCAACTCGTCACCGTCGGCGGCGCATTCGGACCGCCTCGCTGTGCTATCTTTTCTACTGGCCGTACTAGCCCTTGTCTCGTTTCGAGTTTTTCTATAAAACGCCGTTCAGATTTTTCAGTTGGGGGTCGTCCACAAGAACGTGCCCATTCAATCACGTGATTGTACTGTCTTTTGCGGCTATTTGAGCATGTAATATTCTATGTTTGTCGATGATCCTCCAGATTCTTTACGAGTAGTCCAGAGTGCCTTTTCTGGAAATTGTCACGGATCTGAACTTGCATTTTTATGTGAACAAAATCAGTTCATATCAGAAGGAAGCGAATGCAACTTAAGCAGCTTGAATTACGCTATAACCAACCTAGGGGTCGACCACATATTACATAATCAAAATATTTGAATTTTTTGATCCCCCTTTCCCTTGGTAACCAATAGTAATAACTGGCTTCACCCCGCCCCTCCTTCATTACGTAATCAAGAACAAAAAATTTTGAATTATACAGCGGATTTTTTCTTGCACAATTTTCCACCGCTTAGTCGATTTACAAACATGAAAATAATGTCGATGTATAGTCCTCTAACTTTTTTTCCCAAAAAAATTCAAAGCGCCACAAAATGTCGAAACGTTGTCGTCGAAACAAATGTTCACAATTTTTTTGTCTTAGAAAATGTTTCATTAGCTGATTACGTAATCAAAGAACCAGATACCCCTTGCCTCTTTGGTAATCAAACGTAATCATCGGCCGGATCCCTATTCCCTCAACGTGATTACGTAATCTGTGGATAACCTCTTAATGTTATATAAGCTTACAAAGCAGTCACGCACAGGACAAATGCAGTGAACGTTTCAAAGTTACAGCTCAGCGATGGCTGCTTTGCATGGCCGAACAATTTTGGATTACCGTTTCCTCTAGACATAAAAACCGTGAAACTCTGATTGCGAAAATTTTTTAGAAATTTAAAAGCATTTTGGTGAATTTTTTAAAACTTTCGCTCTTAAGGAACAATAGTCTGAAAATTGATTCCCTTTTCACAGTATCATTATTTTAGTAACGGATCTACCACATGCGTCTTTGGTTTTTTCTGTACTTTATTTTGCTCCTTTTCAGAAAAAAATTGAGCCTTCACTTTCATTCAGAATTGATACCAAAAATTTTCGTTTTTTTTAAACCGTTAAAAACGTTTTTGTTTTTATTTGCGATTTTTTTCTTTCGAAAAAATATACAAAAACACAATTTTGACACAATTTTAAATTCTTTTCCTAATTTTTCAAACTTTTCGCGTTTGGATGAGTCTTCAGCAGCAATCATTTTCAATTTTTACATTGCTTGCGTTGAACACCACTTTTTCACATAAAATTTAGCTTGAATATTTTTATCTGCTGTTTTATTGTCCAAAATGATTTTTCGCCTATACCAGCTCTACCAAAAAAAACTGAAAAAGCCGAACTCGGTTTTTTTGGAAAATCAACCGAAATTTTTCGTTTTTCTTTTTCATTCCCGGCCGTTCGTTGCTTGCCATAAGCGTGACAATAATGTACGCAAATCAACGATGAACGCGTTAGCATTTCTAGTTGGCTGGCAGTAGCGCAACACCCGCCCAACTTCTCGCAATCGTCATCCGCGCATTCAACGTACGCCAGCTATTTTGATTCGAATCGTAGACGTCGATCGAGTCAAGGGCCGCACTGGTAGCACTTTGTCCGCCCACGACGTAGATAAGTCCCTCGATGGAAACAGCGCCAGCGGCATATCTCGGCGACGAAAAGCTCGCCACGTAGTTCCAAGTGCCCAGCGTCGGATCGTAGGCCTCGACCGTGCTCAGGTAGTCCCTCCCGTTGTAGCCACCAATTGCGTAAATTTTACCGACGACCACTGATACACAAAGACCAGCGCGAGGCGAGCTCATCGGAGTGACCGTCGTCCACGTGTTCTTTTGCATATCATACATTTCGACGGTGTTTAAAGGAGTTGAGGCTGCGTTGTTTCCGCCGATGGCGTACAGATTGTTGCCGAGAGCCACAAGTCCAAGCATAGAACGGGCTGTCGACATGGTCTGCAGAGCGCTCCAAATTTCCGTCGTTGGATCGAAGACCTCAACACTCGAAAGACCGTTACCACCGGCAGCGTAGATTTTCCCGTCAGCGCCGGTGGCGACTGCAAAGGCGACTCTCGAGATGCTCATGCTTCCGGTAGTCGACCATGTGCCCGTGGTGGGTTTGTACACATGTACAATTGTATCGCGTCTACCACCGATTGCGTAGACTGCTCCTGAGGAGCTTGTTGCTGCGAGCTGGTATCGAGGCATGGGAAGGCCTGTCGCGATGCGCCACGTCTCCGTTGCTGTGCTGAAGATTTCGACCGCTGTCTCGGCGTCTTCCGATGGTCCGTAACCACCGATGACAAAGATGTCGCCAACTTTTCCTTGTGGTATCGTTGATGCGGGTGTACTGGTGGATGTTGAGGTGCTTGTTGAAGTCGGCGTGGTTGTTGATGCTGAGGTTGATGACGAAGTACTCGTGCTAGTTGATGTTAATGTGGACGATGAAGAGCTCGTTGACGTCGTTGTTTGAGTCGTCGTGGAAGTGCTGGTGGACGTTTGAGCTGTGGGCGTTGTGGTTTCTGTTGACGTTGGAGTTGTTGTTGAGGTCTCTGGGCTTGTGATCGTCGCTGTTGGGGCTGTGGTGCTACTCGGCGTTGAAGTCTCAGTGCTAATTGATGTTGACACGCTTGTTGGAGTGGAAGTCCTAGTGCTTGTCAACGTGCTGGTTGAGATTTCGTTCGTGGTTGTTGGTGTAGATGTTGACGTTGGCGCTGATGGTGATGTGCTCGTTGAGGTTTCTGTACTTGTGCTCGTTGATGTCGGTGCTGCGATGCTAGTTGACGTTGATGTTTCTGTGCTTGTTGCGGTGGACGTTGACGTGCTCGCTGTTGTTAGTGTGCTGGTAGATGTTGACGCTGGAGTCGTCGAAGTCAACGTTTCTGTGCTTGTATCCGTTGCAGGTGTTGGTGGAGGCGTAGTCAAAGTGGATGAACTTTCTGTGGTTGTTGTTGCACTGCTTGACGTGGATGTCTCTGTACTGGTGCTGATTGTCGAGATTGAAGTTGATGCTTCTGTGCTTGTGATTGTTGGCATCAGTGTCGACGTCGATATTGGAGATGTCGTTGGTGTACTCGAGGAGGTTTCTGCACTCGTACTTGTAGCTGTGGTGGTGGTGTCTGTTGACAAACTACTGGTTGATGTTTGCGTGCTCGTCGATGAGTCCGTGCTAGTCATTGTTGGACTGGTTAGCGTTGAACTGCTGCCTGACGTTGAAATGTCTGTGCTGGTTTCACTTGAACTAAGCAGCGTGGAAGAAGATGCGGTCATAGATGCCCCTGTGTCCGTTGTGCTAATCGATGTTGCTGTCGGCGTGCTTGCAGATGTTGATGAGTCAGTGTTGGTTGATGTTGAGCTGTCTGTCGTTGAGTCAGCTGTTACACTAGATGCGCTGCTTGTTGTTGTTGGACCACTTGTAGAAGTGGCCGTATCTGTGTTCGTTGTCGTCGGGCTCTTTAACGTTGATGTTGACGTGGCTTCTGATTGGCTGCTTGTCGATTCACTCGTTGATGTGCTGGAACTCGTTGTCGTTGCTGCCGTTGTTGTTTGCGTCGTCGTCGAGTCGCATGGCGTGTCGCATAGCTGACCACACCAGTTGCACTGACAGAGGCAGACGAACTTGTCCGGCGGTAGTGTTGATGTCAGACACGTTAAGGAGTGGACTGTCGCACTCGGCTTACATTTGAGAGCGCCGATCCTATCCGTCAGCAAAACTGGGTCGTCAGTGCATAGCTTCGTCTCTGTGCATCCAACTTGAGCCGAATGCTGAGAGGTAGCTCGTTGAGCCAGCTGAAGAACAGTAAAAACGAAGACGACGAGATGACGTGGTGCCATTTTTTGTAGCGCTGCAAACTTTAAGCACACAGTAAAATGAAAATGGTTTTAAAAAGCTTCAAATTTCAATCCTAGCCGGATGTATATATTGGGCCTTATCAAAAGCAGCACATTACAGTAATTCCAAAAATGCGTTGGCGATTATAAAGCAGCTGACGTCGCCTTCAATGCTAACGTAACGGCATATGACACATGCTTGCAATGCGATTATTTAGGGCGTAAAACTGTGTGAGTCTAACCTAAAAGACTTCAAAAAGACTGATATTCGAATTAAGCTTTTAGGTTCACTCACGTACCTCGGTGTGCCTACTGCGATGGCACATGTGTCCGTCCGTCCGTACGTTAGCATCATAACTTTTAAAAGAAAATGGCTAGCGAGTTGGAGTTGTTTCAAATTTGTATAATTAAAATCTATAATTCAAGTTCGAAAGTGTGCCCTGAGGCCTAATACTTCCCGAGCATGCCGCTCCATAAAATTCACGACCATATTTTTTATATAAATTGTTTTGCGCATAATTCCTGAACGCTTAGACGGATATAGCTGAAATTTGGTGTGCGCACTCCAAACAATGTATGCTTCAATATTTGTTGTTATGGATGGTTTTCGTCAAAACTATTTGCAGGCCCGCTGACACACAGTATGTAGGCTTCGTTTGTGCATAACTCCTGAACGCCTTTACGGATTTCGTTGAAATTTGGTGTGTGTATTTATCACAAGGCGCTCTACGAAATTTGCCATCGATGGTTGGTGAGACCTAACGCCAACCCAAAGATTGCAGATTCGAATCCCCTCTTCTGCACACCTTTTTGCATTTTTTTCTGGTGTTGCATTGAACACAGAAACATCTAATTTGACATCTAAAACTGGTGTTGCGTCAGTAGGTCTCGAAGATCGGTTCATCAGACTTGTTTCGTTCAGTTTCCTGGACAAAATTTCGTTTTTTTTAACAGATTTTTAGTGCAAATAATTCATGGAAGTATCGCCATTTTTAAGTTTCAGCTACCCGAAAAGATAACTTTGCATTTTCGATCCGTTCTTCAAAAAGGTATTGTGAAAGATGAAATGCTAAGCAAAAACAAATGATATGTGAATATGCTGGCAACGGGCGAAGTAGAAAGTCAAAGCGATCTATAACCGGACTGAAGCAGTTGCTTCTCAACTCGCAGTTAAATTTTTGACTAATGTATAATATTTTACTGTAGACCGGTTGCATGCACAGTTCGCTGAGCATCAATTTGATAATATTATTTTGCGTAATTTCGCTTCAAATTGGCAGCAAAACTGTCAACAACGCAATAAACTCTTCAATGAGCAAAAGCTGGAAAGAAACGACATACACAGTGACCTGAAATATTCTTTGTGGATACCTTCGGCCAGTAGTTCAGACGTTTTTTATGTGCACCTAACATAACGCGAACTGCGGCGTCGACGAAATCCACGCCAATAAAAAACAAGTCAGATGTACCGATCCTTGAGGCTCACTGACGCAAACAAAGTCGTTTTCTAGCGTTTTTAAAGTTCAAAAAGATTTTCAACAAGAAACTTGCCATCCTAGGCTTGCAAAATCAAGAACGTACGCTACCTGAGAGAATTCAAACCCAAGCTGTTCAGCGTAAAAGGCAAACGCCGTACCATTGCGCTATGCAGATGCTTTTTGAAAGAACTTTTTACGGTTCACATTCCACGTGGACCGTAATGGGTTTCGTCTGGTGAAGCGTTATGGAAACTTCGGTCCCAAACTCCTCTCGAACCGTAAACGCGAAAGCAGTGAGATTTTTGCAGCACGTTCTGTCTATTCGGTGCGCGTAATCCTATTTTCTGTCACGATAGGTAGACTGGTTCGACTTCTGGACCCAAAAATGTCCCAAAACCAATGATGACGTCATATGTGTATGTCCTTCACGGCACTCCTTACACATCTATAGCAAGGCGATGACAGGTGAAAGAAAATGGAAAACACAACGACGGTGCCATGCATAGCGCTGTTGGCTTTTTATCAATGGTAAAAGAAGCGAAATTCTAGTCAAAAAGCTTCGACTATTTCTGCAGTTTTTTATTATATTTCAGAAACTAAATTGAGTTTCCAATCCATAATTAAGGCCAATTAATGTGAACCGTTTGGCAGCCGTAGGCTTCTTGCTGAAAGAGGTAACGACATATACAAGTATGTGCTTCCTCATTTGACGCAAAGCGACGGCGGGCCGAAAAAATTGGAAACATGCTGATTGAACTCAAGAATATATGAAAGACTAAACCAAGCACGACAGTCTCAGAAGCAAAGACAGGGGGTGACGTTTGCATTGTGTTAGATTACAGCCTCAGTTTGTGCTACATCTACACGTGAAAAACTGCATCGCGCTGTAACGTTAATATTCACAGTACTTTGACACGAGTGGTGGATTACATGTGCACTGATAGAATCCTTTCGTTGTTGCGTCGTACTGCAGTACGTTCTCGCACTTGCCATTTCGCAGATTGCATTTGTGTCCATTTTCGCAGTCTATAGGCCGACAGACCTGCGGTTGATTGCTTAATGGTTGCCAGCCTGACAATGGATGAAAACTTTATTGAGCATTGTCATTTGCTGGCGAGCTGGTCAGTAAGGAGCACTTACCTTTGTGAATGCACGCAAGAGTGCCGTTGTCGTAGCAGAGCTGGAACTCGTTCGATACACAGTAAACGCTGCACGCCTTGACACCCTCTTTGAACGCAGCTTTGGGGTAGTAGTCCCTCCGGCATATTTTCTCGCCTGTCAAGATACCACATTCGTGGGTCTCGTTTTCGATGCACGTTTTGTCGCACTTGCAGCCGAAGAACGACGGAGCACACTGAAGACCAACGGAAATATTCAGGCTTAAATACAGAAGTGCTTTTTAACACTCAAACGACCACTTCAAAGTAGAAAAATAGAGATCGAAAAATTTTTTTTATAAGCAATCAGACCTTTCACTGGCATTCATGATTGCTCAGTTTTCGTTTTATCTTAGTTTTTTTCTGTGGTTCCATCTCAACCAAAATATATTGAAATTACCGTGCGTGCTCCAGTCTTTCAGCCAATCCGGTAAGGCTAAATTGCCTCGCGTCGTCGCCAGGCTCAATATCGTCTTTCACGCTGAGGTGCAGCCGAAATCTGTCGATCTCAAAGCGTTCTGTGCCGACTGCTTCCTCCGGATGCTCATCAGCGCCGACCCAGTCGAAGGCATAGTGCTCGAGAATAAAAAGAAACTGGTACGAGGTCTTCTCCTGCAAAAAAGCTTCATGGTCTCAATTGTCCAAATTTTTCGTTCGCCAACTCGCGTCGTTTACCGCTTCATAGCCGTCGTCGAACGCAACGAGCGGATTTGACGAGTGAATAGCCCGAAAGGGATGATACTCCACACCGTAAATGGCTCGACCTAGTGGAAATTTTTTTGGCTTGCCCGCCTGGAAAGCGACCACGCCGTAGTCCCAGTAGAATAGAAGTTGGTTGTCGGCTTCTTCACAATTTTCAACGCTATTTTACGCGCAAAAACGTTAGAAATCAAGAGAGAAAAAGCCTGAATCTACGAAATGTCACCTTTTCGTTTCGTCCACGGCGACACACATTCGAAGTGCCCAGTTGCATTTGTCTCGCCAGTTTCTCTCGCACGAATTTAGTTCGACAGTTCCATTTTGGTCCCTTGTGATAAAGTTGTTCTCCGCGTTTGCAAGTTCGTTCAGTGTGATTACAAGCTGCGACTTTGGGTTCGTGAACCACGAGGATTGTCGTCGATAAGCGTTCGCGTAGGTTGTCAGCAGCTAGAGAAAAATTTTGCGAGAAACTTTATCGCATAGGGTAAAGATGCAACTCCAGACGACAATTAAAAGACTGCGGGTGAGGGGCAACATTCCGGACGATAGCGAAAGAGCGACATGTCGCCAGGGCACACGGTCTTATTTGGTACTTTTTGAAAGTGCTGTAATATACACAACAAAAAACCTGTTATAAAAAGTCAAGATTGCTTCAATGCAAAATGATAGTATTGTAGAAAACAACACACCCTACCGCACAACCATACAAAACTGCAAAAATTAAAAATTTGTTTGAATACGTTTCTAAAAATTTTCAAAAAAATACTAAAAAATTATAAAATTGTTGTCTTGAAGTGGGACACTTTCCCCAAAAAATACAAAATCCTGGCGACATCAGTTGGCTGTAAATATCACGCTACCGCTCCGTCACTCAGATTTGCAACCCCACGGCGGTAAGTAAACATGAGACGCATCTTACCAGAAGAATAGCTGAGCATGAGATCTTCATGGTTGGTTTTGGTGAACTCGTGTCTTTGCTGACGTTAACAAGTCTGATGATCCTCAGTGCCCACAGACATTGAGCCTGTTAGTGGATCTGAAAACCACAAATGACAAAAAATTTTAATTACACGTAATTCACGAAACATTCGCACCAAAAACACCAATGACAGCAAATTTGAGTCTGCGTTGCACCCGAAACATTTCCACCAAATTTGAAGTAAATTAGTCAAGGCCTTTAGGTGTTATGGCAAAACAAGTTGAAACGTTTCGCCGTTTATGACAAAAACCACTTGTGACCAAAATCACCGATTACAGCAAATTGGAACTATGCTGTAGCCGTAAGATTCCCACCAAGCTTGAAGCAAACCGGTGAAGGCTTTCTGGAGTTATAAGCAAAGCAAAGCGCTAGTTTTTACGTGGAAGTTGGCCTGGTGAACCACCGTACTCAAGGAGTATAAAGCGCACTCGACTTGTCTACGAATCGTTCGAGCTGCTGTGTTGCAATGCACCCACTGGAAAAATTTAAGCTCGCTAGCTTGCTTCTTGAGAGTGCAATCCTGATCACGAGCGACAGACAGACAGACGAATCGACCGACCGCATCGAATAAAGTCTACTGCCTTTGTCAGGGGGCCTAAAAGGCACACTTTTACGCAAGGCGATATGTAAAGGTAGCATTGTGCGTCTGACAAGTCTACCTGAATCAGATGCCTTATGAGAAACGTGACAAAAAAGTTCAGCTTCATGCAATTCACGTTTTGTGATAACATTATAGATATGTTCGGTGGGCTTCACAATCAACTCAAAAGCACATACTGCATTCACATATGAATCATGAAGACTGCTCGACCAGCTCATTTTGCTTATTGTACTGATTTTATTTTGTTAGCAAAAATGACGATTAGGTTTATTGTACGAATATCGTGCGTGAAATATTAGGGGTTATCCATATATTACGTAGTCACGTTAGGGGAAGGAAATCCGTTCAATTATTATCTTTGATTACCAGAAAGAGAGGATGTCTGGACCGTTGATGACGTAATCAACTAATTAATTATTTTTTCAATGAAAAATTTTGATCACTGATTCGACGGCAACACGTTGACATTTTGCCTCGACTTTGCGTGTTTTGGGGAAGCAGTTAAAAAACTATACATGAAAAATTCGACATTATTTTTATGTGACTAAATACAGCAAGAATCGATGGATGGGGATAAATAATGCAACAAATCTACGTATATAATTCCAAAATTTTCAGTGTTTTTGATTACGTAATCAAGGTGAGGATAATTAGGCCAATGATTACGTTTGATTACCAAGGGAAGAAGGGGTGAAAAAATTTAACTTTTTGGTTACTTAATATGTGGACACCCCTTACTAGCACCGTTTTAGTTATGGAGTTTCGCACCGCACGTATGATTTTCGTTCTGAAAAAAGCTAGAGATATGTCGTCCTGTATTAGTCAAATCTGGCTACTGTATACTATCGTGGTCATCGCCTTTGTAGCTGCCAAAGCAAAAGAGGTTTGCTTGAGTTCACATGTAGCCCCAGTTTGTCTTGCAGTTGCCAACTGTTTTTTTTTCTAGGACCATGGACGCATTGTCTTTCATCTGGACTTCACGGACGTGTTCGTTGATCAAATTCTTTGTCCAAATTTTATGTCTTCTTCGCCTGTTCCGCCTTGCGCAACTTTCACCTTTCGCGGATGTCTATCAACTGCAGCTAAGAAGTAACAACTTTTTAAACGTGTTTTTTTTCGGAAAAAAAAACGAAAAGAAAAAGTTTCCGTTTTCTGAGATTTCTGGCGGAAACGGAAAGGAAAAAACTCTTTCCAACCGGGCTGGAATAAAAAACGCAAAATATTTTTCTGCTCCGATTGGAAACGGAGATTTTACGATGCAGGAAAAAAATCTGTTTTTTTGTTGTTTTTTCATTAGGGCAGCATTTTAGAATGCCTTTTAGCCA
>JAQGBB010000679.1:0-17309 GCA_034691745.1 Prismatolaimus dolichurus
TGGTAAGCTGAGCTCAGCGAGAGAAATATCGCACGCACGGCAATTATCCATCGGTGTGCGCTTTTTTCCCTTCCAGTGCCGTCTTGTGCGTAGGGAAGCCCTTTGGGCGCACACTATTTTTACCGGTGCAAGGTGCATACTCGTGCACGGAAAAGTAAAAAATCTCAAAAAATAAAAAACCATTTCTGGGTTAGCACAGACAGTGTAAAAGGCATCTGCATGTTTGCATTGTGGAGAGTATGGTTAAATTTTTCAAGACACGCACTAAAAATTGTTACAATTTTGAAACCGAAAATATATTTTTCGAAAAGTTGAAAATTTTGGTTAAAATGTTGCCAAATGAGGAAGATATAAGCGCTTTTGGGGAAAACTTTGGGTGCTTTTTCTTTGTGCACCTTGCATGGAGCGGAATGCCTAGGGGGTCATCCACATTCTACGTAGAATTGAAAACGCACTTTTAGACCCCACCCCCGGTCGTAGAATTTTATAACACATGGACATAGGCCTGTTTAGCACATAACGCAGAATTTAACCCTACCCCCAACCCCCCTTGTCATTCTACGTAGAATGTGGATGACCCCTAGTTGTGCTATGCAGGCATCTAAGAAGAAGGCGATGATCAAGGAGGGCTTGCTCGACAAGCGCGGCAAGGCGAACGAGAAGACGCCATCCGATTGGCTCGCGGGCTACGCAGACTTCGGTGGCGGCGGCGCCAAACGGTAGCCACCGATGTACTCGCTTGTTTCGGTGAACAGTATGAAAATGCTCTATCTATTTGTTTTAGCGTGAAAGCAGAGCCGCCAGGCGCTGACGGCCAAGCGCTGGCTGATGAGCACGTTTCTCAGGGCACGCCGAAGGTACGTCCCACAAGCGCCGCCTTTGCATTGACCCTGATAAGCGTCGACCAATGATTCGTTGCGAGAGGCCTTCTTTGGGCCAATCACGTTTGAGCAGACGAGCAACGGCATCGAACATCACTTGTAGGAGGAGAAGAAGAAGCGTCACAAGCACGCTGAGCAGTCGCCCGATGGCGTCGGCCTGTCGCAGGAGCCCTCAACGGTCTACTATGACGCGAACGCCCAAGTGAAGCGCGAAGAGGAAGAGCCGATGGACGACGAGCAGGTGCGCAACGTATTGCCGAGCAAATGGATTTTAATCGATTCATTTTGGCCACCTCACCAGTTCTCCTTTGCTAGGCTGGGCTGGCGACACCGCACTCGGCTGACGATTCGAAGAGCGAGAAGAAGAAGAAAAAGAAGAAGAAGGCCGCTGCGGATAGCGACTGACGAGACGCACGAGTGCGCGGAAGGAACGTTCTCTTTTTACCCTATTCTTCGTTTTGCCATCACAATTGTCTTCTGCTTGTTTCTCCATTGAAAGATCGGCCTGAAGGAAGATTGTACACTCACCTGGCTCGCCCATTAGTTAAACTACGCGACAGGCGTGAGCGAGCAATATTTTCTAGGGGCAATATAGGTTCGGCAGAGTCAAAAAACGCATATGGCGGTTCAAATTGAATAATTTTAACTCAACATAGGAGAGAGAAACGGAGGCCACATTCGAGCTCCTCTCGATGAGCTCTCTCCAAGTTTGCACCATTTTTTAATAAATTTTCCAAAAATTACATCAAAAATGCGAAAAAATGTGCATAATTTTGGTCCAAAAAGGTCAAACTTTTTGAAAAGAGACTGACTACAGAAAAGAGCAGACGCAACAGAGACAGCAATTAGCAGGACCGAAATATGAGATGCTCCACATGTTACGACGTCAGACAGTGTGTAATGTTTGTGAAAAAAATTTGAAATTTCTGAAAACTGAAATTTCCTTAAGTCCATTTTCGGCTTTTGATTTCAGAAAGTTCAGCGCGGAAATTTCCGTTCCGAACCGGCAGGCTGAAAACAAAACCTCCGTTCCGAACCAAACAGATAGAGTCGGAAAAGCCGCAAAAACCTTTTTTAACCGAGTTTCTCCGGGAAAAATCACTACTGTGGGGTGATGATCCCAACGTGGGGATAATCATAAAGAAATAACAGCAAAAAATATACAAAAAACCCTGGCGGGAATCGAAGCTGCTACCCTCGGGATATCGCTTTAACCACTCGGCCAGGCAAAGAATAGCCTTTTCATACAAGAAATATGATATTCAACTTTGCAGAGTGCCAGAAAAAAGTTGCAAAACGATTCGTGCCTTTGAAGGGAGTCGAACCTGCGACCTTCGCGTTCTAGCGTCCAATTCACTGAGCCACGCAATTTCCATCCATCGGATCCAGACAACATCGAGCATGGGGAACAATACGTACCATTGGTTGTTGCGAAAACCCGTTTTGCGGGAGGATAGGGGGGATAGCCGGCCTCTGACCACTTAGACACTCTTTTTGTTACGCTTGCTATGCTGGCTCCACAGAATGCCAATAAACAATCAAACGAAGTTAGTAGAAGCATTTCAATATGACGAGTATATTTTCTGAAATTGAAGTGTACAAAATCTGCTTGAAAACGCAAACAGACAAAGTATCTCCAAATTTAGGATGAAAACACTAAAATCTTCTGATTATTATCAGTTCGAGCTTTTCAGAAACAAGTGGGCACCCTGTAGATAAAGCGTGCTCCGCATTCAAAACAGCGAATTTTAGTGTGTTCTGACTTAAAACTTTGTACAGCCTGAAATTGTGATGTGCCAATTTGCAAAATACGAATTGTGGGGTTTTGATCGAAAAACGAGCACAAGCGGCGTCATGACGTCAAAGACAGAAAAGCACCCTTTTTTTGAAATTGCAATTATTCCTGAATTGTAGGATTTTGATTTTCTACTCTAGCCTGTTTCCCACAGAAAACTACGTCACATTTTATTTGTGTATCCTGCCACAGACCAAATGGAGATGCTTTACCCGATCATGCACAACGTTGCTCCGGCGCTGCAGGCGATACGAGGTGTCACACGATGCTTCCGAATTATTCTACAGCGTTTCAAGGTCCTTGCATGTTTCTTTCAGTATAAAAGCCCCAGTACCCTGATGCATTCTGTGAGTGAAATATATTTCAGTTATCGAGAAGCAGCAAGCTGATTTTTGTTTGTCTTTTATTTGAGGCGCCTTCAGCCAGACGGCATCTAGTTTCTTTGAACCAAATCTCAGCAGTGCTTCCGTTAACTATGAGCCCAATGCTGGTGCTTTTTCTTAAAAAGCTGCAAATCGACTTGCAGTGTTATGTCAAAAAAGTGACCATACGGTAGCCCATCACACCGCCGACGTTATAGGATTGACAGGAAGCTTCAGCAAGCACGTGCCATTGGTCAAGCTGAATAAATCGAAACCGCAAAAGCACTGCGCCTCCATGAAACGGAACATAAAAAACGATTTTTCTCGAAACTGCATTTTTAGACTTGCAGGGCTCTTTAACAAAACCAGAATGATGGGGGAAAAAGAGAGCTTCCAACCTGCAACCGATCTGCCGAGTTGGACGAATGCCTAACTAATTTGCAAACTAAGCTCCTTAGCCGGAAACCGCGGAGAACCGCTTCTTGCCAGGGAGGGAAAATGTTTGTGACGCAGCACCTCCTTCGATTTATTCATCTTTTTTCGTTTGGAGCTACTCATGTTTATTATTTTTGCAGCATAGCGCCGATAGAATTTTAGTAAAAAAAGAACTTCAAATTTTTCGGTAAAAATTTAAAATTTCCTACCGGCGGCAGTTAGTTCATCAAATGCGGTTTCCGGGGTAAGGATAATGCATTGTGCATTTTTTTTGTAAACGTCAAAACATGTTTTAACCCATTTCTTTGCCTCGGTGGCGCACGCCAACGCTGTTGCGAAACAAGAAAACAGAAAGAGTTATAGTGGTTGGTCAGTGTCCGTCCCTCCGAGAAATTTGTCCGGGGCATATCTCATGATCCGTAAAAGCTACATTAGCCAAATTTTTGGAGTGTCTTTAAGATGGTCTGGAATAGGTACCTAGCTATGTTTGATTTCTGTCGGATCACAGGATCCTGAGATCCAGAGATAACGTGATCCTGTTGGAACCCGAGAATTCGAGTTGTCACAACCTCGCCGAAATTATGCGCTATGAGTGACAGAACATAGCTC
Organism: Prismatolaimus dolichurus; assembly: GCA_034691745.1. Classification (NCBI taxonomy): domain Eukaryota; kingdom Metazoa; phylum Nematoda; class Enoplea; order Triplonchida; family Prismatolaimidae; genus Prismatolaimus; species Prismatolaimus dolichurus. The sequence goes on from JAQGBB010000679.1 coordinate 4,083, forward strand.
ACACAAAAAATTTTGATAGTTGGTCAATGAGATCCTGTGATCCAACGATCGTAAGCTGGGATCCAACACTGCTGTCGAGGACAATATCTCAAGATCCTGAAAAGCTACGATTACCAAATTTTTGGAGTAGCGTTACAATGCCCGAGGACAAGTCTCAGTGGTACACCGTTTCTGTTGGATCACGGGATCTTGAGATCCAGGGATAACGGGCTCCTGTTGAATCCTCAAATTTTGAGTTTTAAAAAATGCATCAGAATTGTGTTGAAGAATGGTGTGAATGTAAATCATGCAAAAGTTTCGAAGTTGGACTTCGTAAAGTATAGGATCCATCTAAAGCCAGGATCCAACATTTTTCTCGGGATGAATATCTTGAGAGATGCGAAAGTTCTGCAGGCAGAATTTTCAGGTATGTGTCCTCAGTGCTTGAACTTTATTTAACCCATTCGTTTGTCGGTGGCGTACGCCAACGTCGATGCGCGATCCTGAGATCCAAGATATGTTTTTCCGATTGCGTCACGATGGACGACTTCTCGGCACGCTTTTATGACATCGTCTATGCCTGTATTGACCTTTATGTTCCACGCAAGCGCGTTGTCAAGCGTCGTGCAGGCAATAAGCAGAGCGTTATTTCCGAGGCAACGTGGTCGCTTATCCAGGAGCGGCGCCGCAGTTCGCGCAGACTTCGCAGTAACCCTTCGAACGCTGAGTTTAGGCAAGATTTTCGAGCATTAGCGTGCAAGGTAAGCAAAGCTGTGGCTGCCGATCTTCGCAATCGTGAACAGCGTGTTGTCCAGTCGGGAGACGTGCACAAGGTGTTCCAGTTTGTTCGAAGTAGGCTATCTCTAAACGAAGGCATTGATTTGTTGCGTGATCGCGATGACAATCTAGTTGAGGACGATACTAGCAAGGCGGAAATTTTGAGCGCATTGCCTGACGTTGCTGAGTGACGACGGCAAGCTGCCTGCCGTTGCTTTTGCCCAACCAGCGAGCAAGCTTGCTACTATTGCCATCGACGAGCACGCTGTTTACAGTCTGTTTGCTCATCTAAACGTGAATTCTGCCGCTGGTCTCGATATGATTCCTCCGTTGTTCTTGAAGCGGTGCGCGTTCGCCCGTGCAGGTCCCCTGGCTAGAAGCAGCTTTCTACCTCTCGTCAGCGATGCAACTAGTAGTAAGCTAGCGTGCACTAGAGGCCACGGCCTTGAGCTTGTTAAACGGTCGTGTAAGCTTGATTGTCGCAAACATTTTTTCTCCTTTCGCGTTGTTAACTGTTGGAAATATTTGCAACCGGATGTCGTTTCAGCTCCGTCATTTGATGTCTGTCGTTCTATGCTGTCACGTGATGGTCCTGATCTGTTCGTAAATTGTCGCACATGGTCTTATTTCCTGCAAAGTAGTCGGGCGCTTAAGCAATGCCATACTGTACATTGTGCATGTATCATTCGCAGTGCTTTCTGTTTTTTCTTGGTAAACTATCTATCTATCTATATCGTGATCCTGTTGGATCCTCAAAATTTCGACTCTTCGAAAATGCGTGACGAGTATGAGAAATGACTTCGTGGATGCAGCGCAAGCTAAAATTTTGAGATCTAGTTGGCGGAATCACAGGATCCAGGGATCCAAAGTAGAAATCCAACATTGTTATCAAGGCAAAAAGTTGACAACCGCTGGAAATGTGCACTTTAAATTTTCAGGTATTGCTTAGTGTGAGGTAGGCTAGGTTTCCGGAAGTTTTGGTTTCTGACGGATCATGGATCGTGCGATAACGGAACTTCTTGCATCCTAAATAATATACTTTTCCGGAATGCATTGAAATTCTGCTCTGTTTTAGCAAATCAAGTAAAAAATACCATAGGACTCACCCACATATGACGTCACCTGCCGAGAGGATCAAGAAATTTTTCAAAAAAAATGACGGATAGGGGAGGTGGGCGAAAAAGCGACGTCACCTTAATGGAAGGATCGGACTCGGTGGACGTTTTCAGTGAACGGTAGACAAGGAAAATTTTGTCCACCAAAAAATTTTCCTTGTGTCCCAGTGATTTTCAAAATTTTCGCCAAAAAGGATGAAAATTTTCACAATTTCAATAAAAAAATTTCGAAAATTCTCGATAAAATAGTTACAAATTTTAATTTTTCAAGAGTGTTCTAGCGCTGGCCTATGCACTCATAGCCGGTAATATAATTTATACAGAAATCTCACCGAAGCTCTCTGCCATGGTGTCTTTTGGCAGTTACTATACAAGACTCGGTATTTTTCTTTTTTTCGGCGGACATCGGTGGACGTCCACTGTGTCCATCGAAATGTCCACCGTCCACCGAAAAAAATTTTGTGCCCACCGAATGCCGATCCCTACATTAATGACTGCATAAGGCGAAAATTTTCGGAAAATTGTGCGGTAATTTCTTGCCGATTTTGAGGAAAGTTTCAAAAAAATCCGAAATTTTTTTCAACAATTAAAACATTTTGAGTAGATTTGACACTTGAAGTGCACCGATTTGGGTCAGAATTTCGCAGTTTCCAATCGTGTTTTCAACCAGTCGTTCGCGTGACCGCTTCCTTGGAAAAATTTTCAAATGCGGAGGCTCAAAAGTGAAGTCACTTTTAGGGAGGGGGGTCGGGCGAAAAGTGACAGCAGGTGACGGAGGGGGAGGGAGTAAAAAAAAAAATTCAAATTTTTAGGTGACGTCATATATGGATAAGCCCTTGGATGTAATCATTTTAAACCTGATGCATCGCATAAACCCAATCAAGATGTGATGCCTTCGCACCAACAACGAGTAAGCTGTCCAGTCTTTTCGCATCGGCCAATCGGGACTGAATATCCGTTCGACTTAAAAAATGAACAATAATTTTGCAGATGTGCTACATTTGGTATTATACGGCTATCACCTATCAATGAAAACATACCTAGCTATGCATGTTAATATAGGGGTACACCAGTAGGCTAGTCAAGCTTGGTCCCTGGTCCGGCTTTGCTGCATTCCTAATTCTTCCAGACAGAAATCGCCCCAAAAAACGTTTGGCCTTAAATCCTCATCGAGCAGATAAGCAACCCTGACTAACATGCAGCGTTCACTTTCAGAAAGCTCCCACCGCTTGATGTCAACGAGATTCAGTACTACCAACTTCATCCGGAACACAGTCGGTCCCGCACTCCTCGCATAATTTCAACGTCCGATGTGAAAGATCGAAATTTGCAAACGTTTTTCTTTCCCTTCCACACAGAATGTATGTACACAAGCAGCAACATTGTGGAGAGGGGAGCGTCTGCAAGAGAGTATGGCTGACCGCTACGCTACGCAGCATTCTGCATCGGCCGGTCAATAATGTTTGCGATTTTATACGCCCTGGCCGTCCACCCCGTCTCTCGCTGGCCGCACAACCGCACTCTTGTTTTCGTCAGCAACGCCGTTCTTCGCAGGCGATTTGCGGAAGCCTTTGCGGCTGTAATGTGCACCCAGCAGGAACGCGGTGGTCACGTACACAAACACGTCTATCGAACGGAACGTGTGTATGTACACGTGCGCAAAGTTTTTATCTCAACTGTGTTTACGACAACATGACGTCCGAAAGCAGCGCGACACTGCAACCGAAGCCAAATCAGCAAGCAGCCTCAGCTGACAAAAATACGAGCTTCAACTCATAAACAAACAAAAATCGATCTGGGCTGCGGTGAAAAACATGCGCTTGTCGAAGGAAGACTCGCGCATCAACACAGCTGATTTTGAGTGTATGCCAGCTAGTACAGGACTGCAAATAACAAAATTAGCACCCCACAGGTCAGTCATTCCGCGATCCATGTGCGCAGCTTGTCGCGTATGCACTTTAGCACATTTAGGCGCAATCTACTCTCGAAAAATTACTCAAAATTTTTAGTTTGAGTGCTCTTACAAACAAATTAGGACCTCATCAAATGCATGCAAATGCACTCGTCTCTTGATGAAAAAAGCGCAGCGTGCGTACCTTATGAAGGCGTCGATAAAGTGATGCAAGTTGATGCAATTTATCTTCTTCTCCAGATCACTCAGATAAGCTTCGACCTCGCCGTCCTGCACCGTTGCATTCTGAACGACAAAAGCTCAGCAATGCCCTACCGCAATTGGGGAAGCTTCAGAGGTCTTACAGGTCCGAAACGATGGTAGACCAGATAGTCGATTGCCATCTGACTCAGAGCGCCTTTCTCCATTTTCCAGTTCCAAAACTATATAACCACACAAGTAGGACTCAGTTGACCTTGCTGGAATAGCTAATGCACAATGACGAACTTTGCTTGAAATGTACTCGAGCATGCCGGCCGCCGTCGACGTGCAGTGGATAAGGACAAGTCCGAGAACGCTGTTCGGATGGTTAAGCTAAAACGAGGTGACGTCACGAATTAATTGGAATTTTCGGACCCCCCTACGTCACTTCTTATAACACATAAACATAGACTATCTTTTACAGACCCTCTCCCTCCTCAAACCGTGACGTCATACATGTAACGCCCCCCCCGGATTAGGAAAAAAGTACAGTAAATTTTTTGAAATGGGTGGGGGTATCTTAAACTGCACTATTCCATTACCGCGAAGCGGGCAACGATGTTAGCGCCTGCACCATCGCCAATCGCGATAACTGCCTTCACTTTGAAATGGTCGAGAACGGCTTGAAAGTCGCTGCTGATGTCGTCGAGCGACGGGAAAACGAAACTAAACTGTCGACTTTGTTTGCGATATTATAAAGCGCAAGAGATGATGCGCTACTTTTCTGGAAACGTTGGCGCGTTTTCCTCCTGACCAGGAATGCAGATGTGCAGAAAGACCGACTTTGCACGCACTGCCTCCATGCTCGGTTGCTCCGAGGTAAACGGAAACCAACTCGCTGCTGAAAATTTTTCATGTTGGCCAGTTTTATTCACGTCGCACATTTTCTCTTTATGTACGTATTTTATAAATTATTTTTTATTTTTATATTTATAAATTTTATAAAATATAAACTATTTTTGCGTCCGCCAGAGCAAGCGTTGGAGCAACATGAAAGATGCTTACTGGTCGGACGCCCGCTTCCACCGCGTCCGCGGACCATTCCCCCATTTGCACCCCCTCCCCCGATTAAATACTTGTGCGCGTTTTTTGTTTCGTGGCGGATGCTTTCCGGCTTTGCCGGTCCACTTGTGTAATTCATGAGTTGCTACAGTGACTCACGATTTGAGCCAATGTCGTGACATGTGAGAAAGATCGTTTTGCCATGGTGATCAGCGATATTGCCCTGAGGAGAGACGAACGATCGATTTGTGTGGCGTGCATCACGTGGTGGGATTAAAAGTCTTTTAAAATTGTACCTGTACGTAAACGCGCAATTCTCCGCAGCGTGGAGTTGGGACGACGATAACCTGAGATGGTAATAGTAAAACTGAGAGATGGTAGTCAGAGGGTGCTACTCTTGATTGTACCTTCAGATCGTTCGGTAACACCTCTGGCGTCATGATCAGTAGCAGCGATTAGAGAGAAAGAGTTTGAATGAACGATAAGAGCGAAATGAAAATGTGTTGTTGAAGTTCAGTTGTTTATAAACACTTTGGCGCCTTTTAGGGAGACTATACAGATTGCACTTTCGTTAATCCTTGTGTATAGTCTCCATGTTTACAATAGGGCCTTGCGGAAAATGTGCTATAAATGCATCGCGCTGCGCGCCAAATTGGGGCGGCACTTTGTGGGAAGGAAGGAAAGAAAGGAGGGAGGGAAAGAAAGAAAGAAGGAAGAAAGAAAGGAAGGAAAAAGGAAAGAATGAATGAAGGAAGGCGGCGGCGTGGCGGCCACAACACAACGGGCATGGCTAGTATGTACACCTGTGTTGTTGTGTAGCGTACTGTACTGTTTTATGTTTGTGTCTGCTTTAACTCTCTTCGTTTTTGTTAAGCTAAAACTGATCTATCTTGTAATCTCATTTTTTACTTATTTTTTCTTTTTAATTTCGGTTCTCTTTTCATACTTAGTACACGCACGTACATCAGTACATCTTGCGTATCTCTAGCTTCACCGTCATGTAGCTACTGTACTCTATCTTTCTCTTAGCCTTCGCCCTCAGCTTCTTTTGGGAAGGGATGGATGTAGTGCGGAAATGTATCCGACGGGCTTCCCTCATTCTGTAGCTACCTCACATCTCAGCGAACATGCATCATACGGCATCATCGGTCGGTTGGTTGGCTCTCAAACCGCTCTCATTTTATCAATACTAAAGGGAGATTTTTAAGTCCCCGGGGTTACGGTAGCATAACATTATGTATAGACTGCCTACGTTGTTTGGCAACCGCCACACAAGGTACGCAGTCTAAACATAAAGTTGTACTACCGTAACCGCGGGACTTAAAAATCTCCCTTTACTTCTTGTTTATCTTGTTCACATTAACCCTTGTTCACTTCAACCAGTCCAACCAATTCTATCCAGTTCGTGTAACTTGTTTCTTATCACTATCGTACACAGTCACTGTCGTGCGTTGTCTCATCTCTCAATCGGCATTCTTATCTTGTGTGCCGATTCCGTGGAATGGAGATAAACCGTTGTTTCTATTACGCTTCAACTCATACTTGCTTACGCTTCGTCACTGAGAATCATGGCGCTGGTCACGGAAGCTGAGTGAGGAAGAACCCACCGAACGAGTAGTCGGGAAGGTTGAAGGTGTCCGTGGACCGGAAGTATCTTTACCGCAATGCAGATTTCAACTTTTATCGCGAACTGTTTAACGCTTAACGAAACATTTTGTTCTTTCATTCTCGCTGTCGCGTTGGCTTTGTTCCAAGCGAATTCAGCCAGCCAGTCAGAGAAAAGTGGAGGAGCAGCTCTAATTCGTAGCAGCGACGATGTTTGTCAGTGAGCGTAAATCCAAAGATGCATTTTTCCACTATTTCTTTTCGGTGGCGCACGCCAGCCTCGTCGCGCGCAAGCGACGATAAAAATGAGGTATTGGTCGGTCGGTTGGACTCTGTCTGTCCGAGGCGTATCTCAAGATCTAGAAAAGATGCTACCACCTACTTTGGGAACAGCTTTAGAATGTCCGATGACCGTTCTTAGCTATGTCTCGTTTCTCTAGGATCACGGGACTTTGAGATCCAAGGATAACGGGATCCTGTTGGATCCCATAATATGAGTTATCGAAATGTCGTCGAAATTATGGGCCATGGCTGTGGGGGGCATAGCGCAGGGGAAAATTTTGATATTTGACCACTGGGATCCTGTGATCCGACGATCGTAAGCTGGTATCCAACAGTGCTGTCGAGGACCGTATCTCAAGATCCTGAAGCGCAACTGTTACCAAATTTTTGGAATGGCGTCAAATATCCCGAGAATGATTCTCAGTGGTACACAGCTTCTGTCCGATTGCGGGATTTTGAGATCCAGCGATAACGGGATCCTGTTGGATCTAAAAAATTTCATGTTTCAAAAATGTTGGTGAAATATCTCAGGTCTCCCTCCAGAAGCTGTAATCGCAAAAATTTGTGATTTGCAGTTGAGTGTCCAAAGGACGGTTTCCAGCGTGTTGGGATTCTGCGGGGGCGCGGGCCTCGGATCCAGGGATAACGGGATTCACTTGGATCGCAAAATTTGAGTTTCTGAAAGTTCGCCAGAATCGTGTGGCAAAACGGTAAAACGAGGAAAGAAGTGGAAAGTTTATATTTGAGAGAGTAAACCTTTGATTCAAAGACAGTTCGGAGTTTACCTGCCATACCTTAAAAGGATCAAACAAGTATTAAAAAAATAAATGGCGCCGAAAAACACCATTTCTTTCGCTGACAAAAGTACAAAACAAGGGTTTGCCTTTGTGGTACAATCATTTTTGCTTGCCGTTAGAAGTGAGAAATTGGTGATTGAGATGAAAGTCTTAAGCACATATTTCTCACTTCACCTATTGTACCACAAAGCCAAACCCTTGTTTTGTACTTTTGACAGCGAAAGAAATGGTGTTTTTCGGCGTTTTTCAGGCGCCATTTACTTGTTTCAGCATTGACGATTTACTTGTGCAAGACTGTCGATTCGATTCCGAAAATTTTTGATTTGATCTTCGCCGCTGCACAAGCCCTGTCATTAAGGTATCAGGGTACCCATTTTTGGCGCAAAACTGCACAAAAGATTTCGGGAATGGTACGGATCTTAGCCTGACACGATTCCTCGTTGGATAGGTACATATCTCCGCTTGATCATAACGCAGCTACATTTTTCCTGCGTCCAACAATAAACGTAACATTGTTCGGGAAACTAACCCTACTTTTATTAATTTTTCTGAGTTTGTGTACACATTTTTTCGTTCCACGAATAAGGGCAGCTGAGCTAAACCGCCTGTTTGAAAGAACGTTCACCCCTCTATGTCATAATGTCGGCCATTTCTTGCTAGCACAGACCATTCCAATGTTGCAAAGTAATTTCCATTTTTTCTCATTTTCCTTATTTTGGTATCCATGGATCAACGTAAAACAAATTTTTTATGACACGCATTATGAGCGCCAAGATTGACAATTTTCAAAGCTTACGTAAGTCTGCACCAAACGGAAAAGAACGCATGTGAATCTAGCCACTATTACTTCCTTAATGACTAGAAAGGCACATTGGGTACCCTGATACCTTAAGTCATCAACTAAAGATTTTATACGTAAAGACTGTTGAGAATTCTTTCCTTGAACGCGTAAACATATCATCTCCTCTTTTCCCTCAAGATTCATGACGTCATACTCGAACGTCCTCGCCACGGTCCGGATCACCCTTAGGTGTTTGCAGTATTCATGTACGCACTGTGTGGAATGGTTTACATAATTAAGTATTTTCCTGTAGAAAATCGTAAACTTTCGTCAGCACATACCGGGCGCACTCCGATTTTCTGCCCATTCAGCAAAATTTAGAGTAACGACGTAGGCGGCTTACGCTTTACCGGATTTGCGCGTCGACAAGAAAAAACACGAAAAAAGATATAAAACACCCTCGGGCCAAGTAACACAACACCTCCAATAAGTTTCGCGCCCATCCGTGTGATTTAGTAGTAAATGGAAGTTGACATTTCTACTAAGAGAAAAACCCGAAAGAGGACAGACGTGTCTCTCATTAGGTCGCAGTCGTGAACACCGACGCAGTGTGTTCACCGAAAAACAAAGCCGTCGGCCCTGCGGACACCTACAATCATCGATCGGTGTGGTTGTGTTTGTTTCTCTCGCATTGTTTGTTGTCTCTTTTTTCAACGACGAGAGATCGTCTTTACACATCTCCCACGCTGCAGTAACGTCGTCGATTTCGGACCGACGGCGTGTAAACTCGAGCAAAGTTCGAAAAGAACTTTGAACTACTTATTAAAATCGCACTCAAAGAGGGAGGCGACAAAACGATAAGGTTTTACGCTTTTTGCACTCGATCATCGGACGGACGTGATCGATCAGAGCCACCTCAATTATCCTCTCTCGATCGGCTGCGGTGACGACAGCGTTGCGAGACCACGATGGAGGAACTGCCGTCGGAATCGCGAGGCGCTGCGCCGCCACGTGGCGATCTCGTGATTAGCGGGATGTCCTGCCGATTACCGAAGTCGGACACTGTCGAGGAGTTCAGAGAGAATCTCTACGGCGGGGTGGATCTCGTCGAGCCGGCTGAAGAACGCTATGACGCTGGTAACTATTATCTTTTTGATCCGATTGTGGATTATACTATGTATTCTTGCAGATTACTATGGTCTACCTCGCCGCTATGGACAGTGCCGGGTGGTGAAAAAGTTTGACGCAAGCTTTTTCGGTATTCACAGCAAGCAGGCGCTGGTGATGGATCCGCAACAGCGGCTACTTCTGGAGACTACATACGAGGCGATTATCGATGCAGGTATCGTTGATATATTTCTAACACTTGTGTCGATTACCTCAAAAATTGTTGAGTGCACTATTTAAGTATCCATCCCTTCATTTTGCTTTACGTAACAAATTTTATCATGTCACAGCAAGTTTGGTTTCCTCGTCTTATTGCCTCATGCAAGCTTCTTTGCAAAGCGTGTGTTGTATAACCACGTGACGAGCCTTGTTTTTATGGCGGTCGCAAAAGACGCTACCACTTGATTTGAGGAAAATTTTCAGAAGAATTTTACTACTGCATTTTCCTTGACTCTAAAATGGTCTCAGAACAAAAGTTTCGAGGATGTCGACACTATCGCGAGCGATCGTGTTCTGCTGACTCGACAATATCAAGTGTTTTTCGAATGCGTAAATGTCGAATGTTTTTAAGGTATAGAAAAAATCTCTGAACCTAAGAAAGTTTTGTGGCCTCTGTTTCGTTGGTAATTTCTGAACAACGTTTTCCAAATTGCCTTTCTTCCTAGAAGTGCGCGACTATTTACAACTGTTGTTGACGACAATTTTATGGACTCTGGTTAGAGAAAAGAAGACAGATAGGTCGGTAGCCTACGGTGGGCGGAACACGGTTTTACATTGGATTAGGAAACTTTTAACCCGCCTCAGTGCACATACCAGCGCATCTAGTGGCCGCCCCAACTAGTAAAGTAGCGAAAATGTAGCAAAAAACTGCTGAGTTTTCTAAAAAGTGAGTGTGAGGTAGTGCAGTCGTCTGTGTCAGAAAATGTTGCATTTAGTCACGGTGGAACTTGTTGCTCCTCTTCCGGGATAGTTCAGGCGTGAAGCGCCTGAGGTAGAACGGATTTGATGACACGAATCGAGAGAGGGATGATTTCAGTTTTCCAAGATTTAGCTATGAAAGCGCAGGATGCTGCCTGAAGTTTTGGATCGTAGGATCTCTGTTTAAGCGGACCTCCAGAGTAGCTAAATATGATTAGCACTGACACCTCATGACGTTGCCGTACTGTAGTACTACTTTTCAAAAACCTATCGATGTGCGTTTGGTTTCCTTGCACTGCTTGCTGTTGGTGACTTCATTGACTTCGTTACAGACACTCCCACGTCCCTTCCCTGCCTGTCTGTTTAGGCTACACACTCGAGGAGCTCGACGGAAGCGACACTGGCGTCTTCATCGGCTGTTGCGAGTCAGACGCGTCGCGCACGTGGTCGCGCTACGTCGAGACAATCGAGGGCTACACGGTCACGGGTTGTTCGCGTTCGATGTTTGCGAATAGGATCTCGTTTTGTTTCAACTTTAAAGGTATCTCGTCATCTTAATAACAAATCATTCTTCTCGTTCCACTAACCTTGAATCAGGCTGACGTAGAGATCATGTCGTCGATTAGGAGTTTTTTCGGTCAACTCCCCGAAACGTGAAAAAGGGGCAATTGTACATATTTGAGGACTAAAGTTTCTCAAGCAAGCGATAAGCATTTAAATTGAATTTTTCCTTACGCAATATTGGCACGTTCCCCTCTCAAGTAGGACGCGAGGAGATTGAGTTTTTAAGGCTCGTGCGAAAACGTTTTTAAGACTCGTCGTGCGAAAACGAACTTACTGACCCCAGAGAACACCAACGTTTAGTTGGTGAGAATGTAAAATTGAAATCTCCTCTAGAAGGTACAGGTGGCGTAATTGTATACCAGTGCACAGCACGCAAAGACGACAGCTGTGACAGGCACCCATTATCGGCGGTGGCTGATGAATGTACAAACGTACGTTTTTAAACGAAGTCTCGGCAAATTCTATACCATCGCACGCGCAACGAAGTTCGCGCGAACGTGGTGTCGACAGTCATAGGTCATCTGTCGGTATTCTTGATTGATTCGCCGCCCACTCGTGTAATAACGAAGAGTCTAAGGAGGGCATCTGCCGTCTACAGTAACTGTTCTTCACACTTTACTTGAGACAGTACAATAGGGAACCACTCTTTGAGGGGTTTATACTCTACTTGCGTACAGAAACGTTGCGGAATTAACAGCTACGGCTTGGGTGGACACACATGTATGACGTCACCTCGAGAGAGCATTGGGTTCTGACTTTTGCAGGAAAGTGACATACAGAGTGCCCTGCACAAAACGACTAAATATTAGAATTTCCCCTAGAAAAATTAGAAATCTTTCTAGATCCGCTTGTCGCAATGCAGAAAAATTGCTGATGAGGATTAACTAAAATTTAGTTAGAAGTCAACCTAGCAATTTAGGAACCTCCACAATCGGCTATCATTCGGTGTTTTGAGAGTGGCGTTTATGACGAGTTCATATGAATAGTTTACCCGCCCGTTAGTTGCGGCTGAGGTGGTTATCCAGGTTCTCAACATTATTTTCCCCTGGGGGATTGATGAAGCGTTTGTGAGTTCTGTTGGAGAGGAAGACGGAACTGCCTTTAGGTCCAAGCTGCGTGGTCGACACAGCATGCTCGAGCAGTCTTGTCGCCTTTCACTTTGCCTTCGCTGCTCTACAACGCGGCGACTGTTCGAAGGCAATCGTAGCCGGCTCGAATCTTTGCCTCATCGCCGAGCTTCCACTCCAACTCTATCGCATCGGCATGCTCGGCGATGACGGCCGTTGTCGCGCCTTTGATGCGAACGGTAATTTATCTTCGGAATGCGCGCGATTAAACTAAACAGAAATGTGTAAGGTCGCTGCGTTAAACTGTAGTTAAGACAGACACGTGAAAACTAAGGAGGTTCACACGTCAGATTGAAAAGCGTGACTAAAAACGTCACACTTCTTATTAGGACGCAAATGAAAAATTTCCAATTGATGTGACGTGTGTAGGTCAAGGTTATGTAAGGTCCGATGGCATCGTTGCGATCCTCGTCGAGCGGAGGGACGTTGCTCGGCGCATCTACGCCGAAGTGATCAACTCGAAGAGTTCGACAGATGGCTATAAAACTGCAGGTGACTTCCGGTCAACGAAGACCACTGCGACGAATAAGCAATACCCTCCGATCTTAGGGATCACATTCCCGTCCGGGGAACAGCAAGCTGCTTTACTGGAGAAAATTTACAGAGAGTCGAACGTAGATGCTAGCCTGGTGACATACGTTGAAGCTCATGGAACTGGAACACCGGTTTGTTGTGGTTTTGTCGTACTTTTCTGATTAATCCCCGGTTGGGATTACTTGCAAAGTTGATCGAAAAGTTTTCTACCAATTGATGCTTAATGAGGAGCATGTTGTAAGGGTAATTAATCAGAAGCCGACAGTAACCAATAAGCGTTCCAGAGCTCTATCCCAAACGATGACGTACAGGTTGGCGATCCACAAGAGGCAGCCGCCATCTCGTCCGTCCTCTGCAAGAATCGCGACGGTCCGTTGCTCGTCGGGTCCGTCAAGTCGAACATGGGTCACGCCGAGCCAACGAGCGG